>JBBPCY010018478.1:0-15008 GCA_037974405.1 Brachyalestes nurse
CCCTTGTTGCCCTGTGGACTTTATTTTTCTAATAAATATTCAAAATCTGCTTTTGGATCCTACTCGTATTCATTACAGTCCTCTTCAAAACAAGTGCTTTAAACCCTTTAGATGACATCCATGAGCCAGTGAGACCTACAGCTGGAGGTAGAAAACGTCCAGGACATAAACAAGTGAAAAGACAGGAACGTGTCTGTAAAGTGCAATCTCTTGTGCAACAGTCACCCTGAGAAGATGCCCGTTTGCAAGGAGACCCTGCTTAAAGTGTTTGAAAAAAAAAAATTGAATTTATAATCAACAATACTGTTGTTTGATTTATCAATCGTTGTTCAATATGTTCAGACTGAGCCCACAAACCATTTTAACAGGATAAATTAAAAATTAACAAATTGTGTGGGTCTAGGTAAAAAATGTCGTTTTCCCGAAAACTGTCAAAATGGATTTATGCCATTTTGGAAAAGATTTCTTACATATAGAGCGCTAAATGGACAAGCTCCAGCTTGTTTGTCCGAACTTCTATTTAAACACGCAGCTACTTTTTCTCTTAGGCCCCTGGCTCATAATCTTTTCACTGTCCCTCGCACAAGACTGAAAATCAAGGTGGGTCAGAGCATTTCAGTCTGTGACATCGAGGCTGTGGAGCAGCCTTCCTCTGCAACTCCATTCTGCTGACTCTGTAGAATCTTTTAAGAGACAGCTGAAAACTGTTTCATTTAACCAGGCCTTTTTTTAACCTACTGACTGTTTTTAATTATTCTTATTTATTTTATTTTATTATTAGTTATTATTTTGCATTGTTTTATCTATGAGTATTAATTTATTTTTATTATTACTATTATTATCATTTTTATGTACAGCTCTTTGTGACTTCTCTGTTTCTGAGAAGCACTTTATAAATAAACTTTACTAACTTACTACTACAACCACTGCTACTATTTCTACCGCAATGACTACTTCTTCTATTGCTACTACTACTACCACTAACACTCCAACATCTACTACTAATAACACTTATTCTTGTTATTATTATCATCATTGTGCATATATTAAATAGATGATAATATAGAAAGATGAGAATAAATTACCATGGGAAGCTTTTTCCGCCAAGTTACCTTCACATGTACTTTACCTCACCTGAACTAAAAATTCATTAATTTCAATGAAAAATTAATTAATTCAAGTAATTCTGACTGGTCAGTTTGACCATTTGCACACAACCCAACATTTTCCCTGTAGTTCATTCTTTGAGCAAAGAAACACCAGCACTGTTGAGATAGAGCTTTTATTCAACTGAAGTTAGACATTTGAATGACATTAATTCAAATCTGGAATGGTTTTAGCACATTATTTTAAAAAGGCTGCAAAAAAAGCGCTCTCGAGTTGGACTTTCTTAAACTCATTCTTTAACCAGCATCTCTGGAGAAACCCTGTTGGTGGATTGCAGTCATGTTCTCTCTCTGGTGATTTAGACGAGCAGAACCACGACAAGATGCTTGAAAATATTTGCATAGAAAAGTATTATGGCTAAGGCAGCACATGTACAGATGGTGAAGACTCTACTTGATCTCGATGCCGTGGATTGTAACCTTGTTTTTAAACTGAAAGAATTTATACTTCGTAGCACAAAAACGGTTAGGGAAATGGATCCTGCTTCCATCGGGCAGAAAGATTGTGAATTCCACACTGGTGAAGGTGATCTTTATCTAAGAGCGAAAAAGATAACATAACGTTAGTCTACAATGAAGTTCATTTTGATTCACTTTGACTGAGGTTTTAAAAAAATGGGGAAAACACCCAAATTTCATTTCTTCTAGATCTTAGAAACAAATACAGTCATAATATGTTTAATATCTTTAATTTATTTAATGCCTTTTTAAAAACCCATGGACAACAAAACAAAAAAAACAAATGAAACTCACAATATATACTATGCAACAACAGGACTATCCTAACACAGAGCTATGACACAAAGAGAAAAGGTGTTTCCTAAAACATCTCTTGGATAATGATATTAGGGAAATTAATTTTATAATCTGGGCGCAGAAACAATGAAGATCTCCCCTACAGGACAGTCTGTATTTGGGTAAACCAGAATCTGTTGACCTTAATGTGGTGTAGGGATGGAGTGGGCCCTACAGTATACAAAAAGGAACGAGGCCATGAAGAGTTTTAATAAGTACATTGAAGAATTTCACACTGAATACAGAATGATTCTGGCAGCCAGTGGAAATGATGGAGGACAGGACTGTTATGAAAGATGTGTTTAGTGTGCGTGAGAAGAGCGTAGGTCCAAGGACAAAACCTTGACACTTTAGGACAGAAGTGATATTTGAGGTGCGTTTATTGTGAGTTCAGAGTCTGGCTGCTGAGTTTTGATTGTAAACAAGTAAGTGTTCTAGGTGGAAGACCAAACAGAAGGGCATTACTGTAATGTAAGCATGAAGTAATAAAGACATGCATAAGCATTTCAGCATCGTACACTGAGAGAGAATTTTAAAGGCGAGCTGTATTTCAGAAGTGGAAGTAAGCTGATTAAGCTGATTGAGTGAAACAGTAAAACTAAACAGTGGGGAGTAAAAAAGGCTCAGTGAGTTGAGAGACCCGTCCTGACCCTCATGATTTATGTTAAATTAATTAGCATCCAGCACATGTTTGGGCGAAACCATCACACACATGTCTGTGTTACATCACATACAATTACATTTAAGGCATTTGGCAGAAAACCTTTGCTGAGAGCGATTTACAGTCATTAGTTACAGGGACAGTCCCCCTGGAGACACTGAGGGTTAAGTGTCTGGCTCAAGGACACAATGGAAAAATTGGGGGGTTCAAACCTGCAACTTTGTGGTCATTGGGTTCACAGACAAGTGTTTTACCCACTAGGCTACTAGCAAATAGACTTGCTGATGTGTCTTCTGATGCTGTATGAGTTTGTCTGCACATCAGTAATTATTATAATAGTAATTATCAAGCACTCATTTTGGAAAAATAATGCAAATAGGATACTACAATTTCATGGATTGGACTATTGGATTTTAAAAATATTCAATGAAAAGGATTTCTGCTCAGGACTTTTGCTCAGTAAAATGTTCTTAGCACATCTACAGTACTAAGCAAAAGTATTAAATACCTATTAAATGCAAATTGTCTGAAGCTATTTATATCAGAAGTGGGTTTTGTTTCTGGTAACAAAAACACAAGTGAACATTAGAATAAATGCAAATACACAAGAAAGCAGTGAGACTTTTTTCTGAAAAGTCATAGATTTTTTGTGAGATTTCTGTTTTATGCCTCCAGCCATAGCTTGTACTTAAAATTCCACAAGGAACACACCTAACTGAATATAATGAAGTAAAAAGGTCAAAACCAGGTATCTGATGGAGCTACTGGTAATACTGGGCTTCCCTGAAGAAAGAGGTTCGGAAATGGTTAAAAGGACACTTTGACATAAATAAAACCACTATTTACTGTATTCATGTTATTTGTGCATATACTAATATGAGTGTTTTAACAGCTTTTAAGTATAATTTTCTCACAGTGCACAGTACTCTATACTTTGACTTCAATTTCATTCATTTTTCTTTGTCTACAAACTGGTTAGTCTTAAAGAGAATGGGAAAGGGAAAAGACAAGGTCAAGTGAAACAGAGTTCCAGGAACAACCAACTAAGTTTTGACAGTCAGGACAGCTAAGAGGAAAAACAGCTATTGAGCCAGCTTGGCCACATTATCAGTAGTGACAGGTGTACCAGAGAGCAGGAGATGGACTAATTGATGGACTCATTGAAGCTGCTATATATATATATATAAACATATATATGGACTGGGGGGGTTGGGGCAAGGGGTTGGTATGTATGATAAATCAATGTATAATACGGTGTAAACCTAATTTTGTTGGTGGTTTGTTCCCTCCCCTCATATCAGACCTGTTAACGGCCTTCATTCATTTAATAAATAAGTGCAGGTTTGTTACACTAGATGTTCTGTGGTCCTACCTTAAAGTCCTTGCCCTGATTAAAGGGAAATCGTCCGTCTTTGAACTCCTGACCCCAGCTGCCCCCCTGGTAGGAGTTATACACCACCTTGCGCTGGTCTCCAAGCTCATCAAATCGAACAGCAATACACAGGGCCACTTCCTCTTCACTGTGACCAATGTATATATCAAAACTGCAAAAAACCAAAACATTATCAAATTCACAGGTCCAAACAAAGAGTGAAAAATGTCCATGGCACAATTGAACTTTGATGCAGTTTAAACAAGATCTAAAGTGCAAATGTACAGAATAGAACATGTGCAGTAAAGTGCAATGTGCTGGTTGTTGTTAAAGTCCCCTCTTAAGGCAACATATTGTTGCTTAAGCCAATCTGGTATCCAGGAACTGTGCTGTACCTAAACTGTACTGTGATGCTACTGAAGTTGTGTCACGTTTTGATTTTCCAGTTTATCTTCCATATCTTTATTTTCCAGCGTCCAGTTTCTGACGCATAAACAGCACATTTCTCTCCCCACAGTTTGTGGCCAGTCGTCGTCCCAAAACCGTCTTTTATTATGTATAGATTTGTTGATTTTTTTCTCTGCATTGTTTAACCATGTGATATAAACCAAACGCATGTCCTGGTACACCTTTGCGTTTCTCACACCGTTAAAGATAAATTTGTTAGCACCCCAGAAAACTCCCACTGAATTTATCTTCAGTCTAAACATACAGTCGTGCTTGTACTTTATCGACTTCCCAGTTGTTAGTTTGTATCTCCATTAATGTTTTTACATAGACTGTTAAAAAAAAACAATGTCCTCCTTCCACCTTGTGATGAAATTTTGACCATTCAAAAAGCTTTCAGCCCTGCTGTCGAACAGCTCGACTACAGTTTGGGTACGAATCACTTTATTTATAATGGAAAAACATTTGTTTATGGTACGCCTTGGTTCCCTGTGCTAGTGGAAATGTGCCCTTCAATCGTGAATTCATAATTGGTGCATTTCTCATGTTTGTAAACACCTGCTTGTCAAGCATTTCTTCTGAAATCAAGGGTATTACAGTTTTTGTCAGTCACTAACAAGCATTTGTCCAACCAAGTGTCACATTTTCAAAACTCTTAATACGATGTGCACAGCATCGGTCCTTTTTGGCCATAGCATTCACAAATTTTATGTCGTTTTTGGATCATTCTTGTCTTATTTACAAATGTTAACACACAACATACCACAACAAAACCAACAATATTCCAAACCTTAGCTACAGTATAAAATCCTACTTTTTTTATCCCAGGTGTATTGCCTTGGATGACATCAGATGCCATGTTGGTGAAAACATGTGGCCTAACCCTGAAAATCACAGCGATTAGATCATTTTGTGGGGTGTTTTCCCCTTTTATCTGAGCTTTTTTGTTGCTGTTTTTTGTATAAACATTCAACCTTTGTGTCTGCTCAGTGTATTTTGTGTCTTTGCTCTTGTATGTTTCATGAATATTTTTGTTCATTGTAAGCAATACAGTAAAACTTGTATACAGTAAAGGGATTTGCTTTTTTGCTGGAATGATTTAGAATGTGAACATTAGATATTGACATACAGTTCCCAAGCAAGAAATACAGTGTAAAAACGGCGGATTGCATGTTTTGCATGCAATTACCTGTAAAACTGAAACGAAGTCTATGCAGTTTTTGTAATGCAAATTATTGCCAGTATTTTGAAACCTGGTGCACTTTGATTGACTGCATATACCTTGTGAACTAAAAACATGTATTATTGTTTGACAGAATAATTTCATTTTGAGTCAGATTTCCAGTCTTTTGTTAAAGTTAGTGTGTTTAGAGAAAGGTGTATTGTATTTTGAAATGAAGTGTTAGTATATATTTAACAAAATGTGTTTTTGAGGAAAAAAAATAATCATTTGGCCAATTGTGTTTTGTAGGTCTGTGTCTGTGTTAAGTGTTTGGAAAAAGTATCTGGAGTATGGGTAAGCGCTTGTTAGTGATTGAAAAAAACTGTAATAGGGCATTTTTCCCTTTTTGATGCAATAACGGCCTCTTTTCTTCTGAGAAGCTACCAGTTGGAACATTGCTGTGAGAATTTGACTGCATTTAGCAATAAGAGCATTAAAGAGAAGAGGTACTAAAGTTGGATAATTGGTTCTACTCCCAGTGGTATTGAATGTATCTCAGTCAGTCCCTGGAACACAGTTCCGCTGCTCAACAGCACAGTGATGGTGGGCTTTATACCCCTCTAGCTGATGCTTGGCTTTAGGAAATTACATTACAATCATTTGGCGGAAGCTTTTATCGAAACCGTCTAATAGGGGTTTTCCACTGACTGGTACCAGCTTGGTTCAGTTCAGTTCTACTCTGTTTCGGACATACAGTTTTCCACTACAACTGGTTGCTATACCGACCAAAAATTCTGGGAAGCAGCACGAGCAGACCGCTCTAATCTGAGGTAAACAACATCATTACAAACAGGCATCATTACAATCGATAGCGTGGATGAAATCAAAGGGATTTTATTTCTTATCCTTGGCTTGTGGCTGTTTGCTGAGGGAGAGAAAGTTGTATTCTGAGGTAAAGTATTCTGGGGTAAATGCCGGGCGGCTTGTTTGTGTTAAGGCTTGTTGGTGTGAAGGAAGAACCCAGTCGCGGATACACACGAGAGAGCTGGTAATTCACACAGTTAGTCTAAGAATGCTCCACTGAGGAGTAGAGATTCCCACCAAAGGAATCTTCTTTCTTACACACACACAGTAAGGTAGCGTACTCATGGTACCGTAGAGAGAGGAGGACATGAGTTGGGCATGAAGTCCAATATCTGTGTGCAGATGTACCTTCACTTCCCATTTATATAACTTAGATGCGAGTCATTTCCGGTCCCGATTGACGTCCCATGATCTGGTGCGTGTGACAAAATCATTAGTTACTCTTACTCCCATTCTAAAAATGCCAGACCCTACTAAACCCTTCATAGTGGAGGTGGATGTCTCTGAGAGGTCTGGTAGTGGTAGCAGCAGCACAAGATCCCAAGTACGTTACATTCCTGTGCTTTCTTCTTTCACAAGCCTACAAAGAGAGATCACAATTATGATACTGGTAACCACAAACTGCTAGTGATTAAAGCAGTGTTAAAGGTGTGGCACCACTGGCTTGAAGGGCAGGCCAAAGCAAAGTGGGAACTGTTTTACTCGGTTTAATAATCACTTATCATCCTGGTAGTAAGAATAGTGAAGCAGAAAGTTTCTTATTGTCGCACCTTGGCAAAAATATCATTAGAAATAAGTATTGATGACCTTCATGCCCGTGGCTGTCATCTAAATCTCATGTCGCTGTTACAGATCTGCCACTATCTAAGGGATACATGACAATTCTGGTATTGGCGGATAGATTCTCTAAGAGGTGCCATTTTATTCCATTTTTTCCATTCCTTCTGCCCTTTAGGTTGCTCAAGCTGTTTGAATCAGGGTTCCGGTTTCATCACATCCCAAAGGAGATCAGGCCATGGGCCTCAGTTCATCTCATGGATATGAAAAGATCTTTCAGAATAGTCTTCACCCACAAGTGTGTGGGGAAAACCTGTAGAGGGAGGGGGTCCGGAAAGCCACCAAGAGGGAGATTAAAGTAACCTAATTGTGAATTCTGTGACTAACCTTTAGGTACTCAAACACCTGCCCCTTTTTCCATGGTGCCTTTTTAGAAAACGCAATTTTGGTGTTATGGCCAATATGTATCACCAACACAAACCACCCTTCCACCTGACAAAATGTTGAACACCCCCACCACCACTGACACACTACAACCCCCAACACATTTTTTATTTTGTCGTTCCCTCAACCTCTCAATGACTCCCCGGTCAGCAAACCAGAGCGAGACTTCCAAACTGAATGAAAACAAACTGAATATTTCTCGCTCTACCAATGAGCACCTGTCCCTCTGAACATCTCTGCACACATCAGAGATAAAACAGACACATTGTGATGAAGTGACCAACAGCATGGGTATCAAGGGAATGTTAATTGAATTTTAATTTTAATTTTGGAAAATGTAGGTAAAGCCCACTAAAAGCATTTTCTACACAAAACTGTTCAACAACCTAAAAAAATCTGTGTTACACTTTCTTTCACATTATGTTGTGCCTTGCCCTCCCCTAAATTCATGAAACAGTTCACTTGTGGGATTCTTCCCCAGAATTTGCAAGACCAACTTCTTTCAAACAACAAAAAAGGCTGAAAGATGTGTTATCCAGTCTATAACTTTGTGAAAGCAGCATTTCTGCCTGAATAAAACATCAGTGTAAGTAGATTTCCTTCACAAATCGCTGCAGTGTCTCAGCTTTTCTTGCCAAAAGGGCTTTAGCGAAAGAGATCTGAAAATCGAATTCAGTGTATTATAGTCATTTTAGATCTGTGGGATGCATTTTAGAACAGCCTAAACAGAAGATGTCAGTGAGAGACTGAATTTAAACAAAACAACAGTGGTCTGAAGATCACACCTCGGCCAGAACGCATGATTGATGTCCCTCACCTTCAATCCCAGTGATTCAATCATCCTCAATTTCAGTCCCATTATGCTGAAGGGCATGACTTTGTTTTGCAACCTTGACATTTTGAAGATTCTTTGTGACTTTGCACAATAATGGTGTAAGAACAGGCCACAGGATTCAGACCATTAACTTCTTTTTCGCTACAAGGTTTAATTACTAGCCAACTAATTTATTAACTCATTAATTATAGATAATTAATGTGAAATGCAAGTACCTATAAAGAATTAGTCACAGATTAAACATTGTGGTAATGGGTCAGTGCTTGTTACTGGTTAATTATTAACTGTCAGCTAATTTAAACAAATGAATCAGAATGTTAAATGAGATGTCCCACATTGCAGTGCGCACTATGACTTTTTTAGAGTTGAGAGAATGAGTAAGATTTTAATTGTGTAATGTGGCCTGTGGTGTTTCCATTAGTGTGTGTTATTATGATTGTTGGTGTTTGTGGTGATAACAGACTGAGGGTTTTGTTGTATATTTGATTCTTAGTAGAGACTTGAATTTTGTAAATGTTAAGTAAGGATTTAAAGACACAATTTTTTGGAGACCAAAACACATCAGAGGAACAAGTCATTGCTTATTATAAAGACATTTGATGGCTGATTTTAAATTGGGTAAATAGCATCTAAGTGCAATATTGAACAAGCAAAAACAAATAATCATTACTGCCCATTCACAGGCCAGTACTGGCTGCTAATTTTTGTTTGGCTGTTAGTGGCTGCTTTGTTGAGTGTGTCAGTTGGAACTGTAGGAAATGTGAGCAAATGAGGCCAAGGGTAAACACACCAAATTGAAACATTTTAGTTTAAGCGATTCATGAGATATTGAAATATGTCTGTTGCAGCAACCCCATTGCATGGAAAATTACAACATTTGGTGTGTGTCCAAAGAATGTGGTTCCTAACTTTTACATCACAAGATATTGGCTAATTGTATTGCCATTTAGCATGGATTATTGGCTATAAGCTCATTTAACCAGCTCAAAATCAATCAGAATGTAATGAATGTGCATTAAATAATACTTAAGGCTAATACAAAAATAATGAACTTTTTATTCAGCTATGAATTAGGTATTAATTGTATTAAAAGAAACAGATTAAAGTTTTAGCAGTAACGAGTCACTGAATTCACTATTAACTGATACTTTAGTGTCTCATCGCTCAATAATTTACATATTGATTAACTGTCTAATGAATGCTGGTTAATATAGCAATATGCCATTTATAGTGTGCATAGTGTGGTCTTTAATTTGTAGTTAATTATGGCTAATAAATTAGCTATTTATAAGAAAGTAAAGTAAAGAACATTAACAGTGTCAGAGATTAGTTTATATCACACAAAGCAACACTGAGACTCTGTTCCATGTTTTGATAGCATCCTCTCCAGCTTACTTTTCTCTTCCAGTTCACCAACAGGTTTTATCCCAGGGACCAGTTTGACCACAACAATTTAAATCTCCAGAAAATTATCAGAAATAAAACTGCTACCCACGTTTATGTGTTTGGCATTTTATGTTTCTTGAATGATGACCTTAACATCCCCTTAAATACCCACCACAAAACACACACACAACTGGAAAGAATTATCTTTTAGGTATTTTTTGGGGGGGCTGGGGCATTTTGTCTAGGTCCTGAAGCAGAGGGGAGATTTTATGACCTCAGTATCTTCCAAAATAACCAAAACAAATGTGTGTTAAATGTTAATATCTCATATGCATTATGTAGAGCTAAACAAGAATAGGGCCAAACTGAACCATAAAAAACATTGAGGCTTACAGAATGGGTACAGAACATTAAACACAACATCATCATGTTCATTTTATGTTTACCCAGTTATTCCATTACAAAAGTCATTAAATATGAAATAAAAATTATGCAAATCATTTATTTAGAGACATAAACTTGGAATGGGGTCAAAGGGAGTAGATACTTAAAATGATGCAGCTGAAAACGGGAGTTTCAACAGATTTTCTAAAGTTTTTGATGGCTTCAAAATGGACAGCACACATTAAGTTTAGAAATGAAAGATTAGGTTTTAAGGTTGTTTTTTTTTTACAAGCACTTTCCAAGTGGCACTTAACTTGATAATTGTGTAATTAGAAGTAATTGTGCAATTATAATTAAACAGAACATGAACATCTCATTAATGAATGGAATAACTGTGAAGGTCTAATTTTATTTATTTATATCTTTTACCAGCTTGTAAAGGAGTTTAATTCACACATCGCCCATTCCAGCAGGTAAACCGTGTGTGTTTAATGGTGAAAGACTGAGTAGCACACACACACACACACACACACACACACTAATGAGCAGTAGGGTAGTGCTCTGCCTTTCTTCCTTTCAGCCTGAGTCTACCGGGAAGTTGGAGCTTTTTGATGTTTTAGATTTCGCCCGTCCACATCCCCCCTAAACACACTGTTCCAGAAACCCAGCCCACGTTTACCGAAACTTGCGTTCAAAGTCGGTGTGTGTGACAGGAATCAGCAAAAGAGTAAATAAAACTCTCAGACATTTGGCTTCCAAGAGTTTGTTCCAGAATGTTTTCCGTAAGCACGGGCCAATTATTTTATATTTGACTCCTTTTATATGAGTCGTGGGAGCTCAGGTGAACTCTGCAGTCTGTGAAGTTGTAAAGCAATTTAAACTGTTTATGAAATATATAACAATTTACCACTTAAAAAAAACACCTGTTACTCCCTTAAACAGACTGGATCTGCCAGATGTGGGTTAAATTAAATTTTTGATGAAGTTGAAGAGCTAGTGGTGAACGCCTCTGAACATTCAGGTCCACAATCAGTCTTAAGGCACTTTTCCACAGGTGTACAGGGACCATTCTGTACCTAAACTGTGATGGTTCGGAAATCATAGCCTTGATTTTCCAGTGTGTCTCAGCCAAAATCTGATATAAAACCACAGTTTATGGCCGGTCGTCTCAAAACTGCATCCACTGAGTTGAACCAGCGTAAAGATTTTCTCTCAGAGCTGCTTTTGTTATTGTGGTCTTTTATTATTTATATTCTTTGAGTTTTTAACCCAACTAACTTGTTAGTGAAATCCTGGTTCACCTTTATTTCTTAAAGTGTTAAAAAAACTGAAATGTATCTTTAGCCCAAATACATAGTAACGCTTATACTTCGTCAACTTCCCATGACAGCGTTTCAACCAATCAAACAGCAGTGATAGTCAGCCCTTTCATAGCCCTGCCATTGAGCAGCTTGAATTCAGTTTGGGTTTGGTTCGAGTCAAGTCACTTTATTAGTAATTGGTCTGGGAACCCAGTCCCAGGTTCCAGAAAAGGGAGGGTAATAGAAAGCAGAGGATTGGTGTCAAAATGAAGAAGTGAGTCTGCGAGGTTGAAGCCCATCTAAAATACCACATAAATTTACAAAAACAGCATGAATGCTACGTAAAATGCTACTACAGGTAAATCAACAATAATATATTTTTCACAATGTAAAAATAAATATGTGACCATGGATTGGGTGTAGTGTAGCATGGAATGGGTGTAGTGTATCTATAAAAATGGATGTAGTGTAACCATGGGACGGGTGTACTGTAGCTGTAGAATATATAAATAGTATATATAAATGGGTGTAGGCTAACCATGTGATTGATGTGGTGTAACCATGGGATGGGTGTAGTGTAACTATAACTATACAAATGGGTGCAGTGTAACCATAAGATGGGCGTAGAGTAACTGTTGGAGTGTAGTCTAATTACAGAAATCAGTGTAACATACTTATCGAAGTATAACCATTGAACTGGGTGTTGTTTAATTATGTGATTAAGTGTAGTGTAACAATGGAAGTGGGTGTAGTCTAATTATGAAACTGGGTGTAGTGTCAGTATGTGGCTGAGTGTAGTAGAAATATGGGTGTCATCTAACTGTGGAACTGTTTGTAGTGTAACTATTGAACTGGGTGTAATGTAACTATAGAATTAATTGTAGTGTAACCTTAGAAATGCATCTACAGTAACTATGGATCAGGGTGTTAGTATGTGACTATGGAACTGGGTATAAC
Organism: Brachyalestes nurse; assembly: GCA_037974405.1. NCBI lineage: Eukaryota > Metazoa > Chordata > Actinopteri > Characiformes > Alestidae > Brachyalestes > Brachyalestes nurse. The sequence continues at coordinate 12,552 of JBBPCY010018478.1, forward strand.
AGCGTAAGCAGCGTAACAATGGAAAAAAACATATAGATGGATTTTTGTCAGTCAGCTGATGTTTTGATCCTAGTAAACACAGCAACTGTAAGGAAATGGATGGATGTACAGGGTTAAAAGTTTCTGTAGAAAGATTTCTCTTTGACAGTTTAATTTAATCCTGTACAGGTCCTAATATGCATTCAGAGAATTACATGTCACACATGGAGGAATAATGAGATTGTTCTGCTGTTTAACCAGCACTGGACAGAGGATTTATCACCGCTGACCTTTCCACAGCCGTCCGCATGGTCCTTATTTGAAAGTGTTCTGGGTGTCCTTTACTATCAGTGGACAGGTACTGTGTTGCTATTTATTTTCACAACCCACTAAGCTTTCCTCTGAAATAACAACATATTCTGCCTGACCACTCAAACACAAAACCTGAATCGAAAGTGGACAGAAAGTGGTGCCAGAATAAATATCTTTTCTAATTAAAACTGTATCATCATGTCATGATAGGTTACTAACAGTTTATTTTGATTATATGATGCCTGTGGGAGGGGACAAAGCTGGGCATTTTGGGCTTAAAAGTGCAAAACAAAAGTAAGCTATAGACTGTAATGTAACCTGCATGCATGCAATAAGACACTCAACAGGCTGTGTGAATCTACAGCTTGGGCTAGTGGTAAATCAGCCCCATCTTACGCATGTCTTATTTGTTCATGACCCGTTGGTGGTAATATTCAGCTTCTAGTCACACGTAAAGTTCACACTACACAGTTGTAGGCCTGCTTTTCCACCCACCAACAGCTTTTGTAAATCACCAACAAAAGCCCCAGATCAGAGGAAAATCAGTTTTCACTCAGGGATCAGAAAACAGCTCTCAATCGCTATGTGTGAATTGTTCAAAGACACCATACAAGAGACTCACTGACTTCTCAATTACACCAGACAGAGATCCAGCAGCCTAAACCTGTTGGCATGGCTGAATCCTGGTGTGAAAAGTGTTCTAACTGGCAGTGATAGCAGTTACATTTTCAGAGCAGCATGATTTTTTTCAGCAGTTTGTGCTACAGCAGCTCTTTTGTGGGATCAGACCAGATGGGCTAGCTTCCATTTCCCACATAAACCAGTTAACCTTGGGTCTCCTTGACCTTCAAGACTCAAAATTCAATTGAAATGTCGCCCTAAAACATCCATGAGACTCTGCAATATAGTTGCAATCAATTAAAGAGTAGATTAAAGGCTAGAAGTCATTAAAAATATCTTCAGACATCCAAACATCACAATTGGTTCTTGTCAAAGTGTTTCAGATCTTTATGCTTGCATCAACGTCAACAACTGACTCTTCACTCACTGTCTATTATATCCCACCTCTTGGCAGGTCTCACTATAACAAGATAATCAGTTCACTTCACCTGTCAGTGACTTTAAAGTTGACGTCAATTGGTGTGAATATTAAGTGGTATATTTGAAAGACACTGGACGTCTGTTTATAACTGGTATAAAATCAGAGGTGGAAAGCATTTTAACTGCTCTCGGTTGGTTGAGGCTGCCGGAAATGTTTAGTAAAACAACAAAAAAACTTCAAAAAGTAAAAATGTTTATACCTTTTAGTGCAATATACAGCCAACCCAAATCAAAGAGCTAAAACCTCCCACTATAGACAAAAAGTTGTTTGCTCTTTCTCTGTAACTTTCAGCCTTTTTTTTTTGATGCTTCAGCAGAAGCTTAATAAAACCTCCTGGCAGATATGAAGCCCATTACAGTCACTTTCTCTAAACGGTTTTAACCAAACACTTTCTCTGTCTGACGTTGATGTATTTATGAGGCCCTATTGTTTGCATGCTCTTTTCGATAAGTTGGTATAATTAATCACCGCGGTGCTGAACCGGACGCTTTTTGCAGGTCAGATGAAGGAGAGCGGCGAGAAAGTGCAGTCACGTTACACACTTATCAAAGAAAATTTCCATTCCATCAGAAGAGAGCCGTATCGATTGTATCTGGGCAGCGATTGTGGTCAGCACTTCTTCACACTGCTGGCATAACCGGTTCGATGACTTTTGCCAGTCGTGGGACCTGCCAGGTTGAGACAGTTAAGACAAACAGTATTGATTTATTGCTGACCCCGATCAAAGATCCTCAATCAAGCAGCAGCTCTCAATTAGAACACACAAGGGACAAAAAAATACAAACATAGTCCCACACTGATGAAACCGACCTGAGTGAGAAGTTTTCAAGGGCCCATCTTTTTCCTTTTTTATTCCAATGACCACAAAATCATGTGTTTTAGCCCTGATCTCTCTTTTCCAGAACAGGCAGTTTTTGTTACCAATACTTAAAAATAAAAGAGCACTGCAGTTTATGTTTAAATCAGCATCTCTATGAGTGTGAAACTATTCCAGTCCAGTGTCTGTTAAATTCCTACACAAGCACCTCATTCTGCTTTATGAGGGACTGATTAGTGATCACCTG
>JBBPCY010018488.1:0-15008 GCA_037974405.1 Brachyalestes nurse
CTGCTGTAGGCTGAATGGGTGGAGCTAAACTGCTGTAGGCTGAATGGGTGTGGCTAAACTGCTGTAGGCTGAATGGGTGGGGCTAAACTGCTGTATTAGTTTTGGTTTCGTACAGACAGGGGAGTAAACAACATGTTGTGGAACATCAACGTGTATTCCATGATATGGGCCCTTTAATGAAATCAATAACACACACACACACACACACACACAGAGTCCAGCACGGACCAGAGGAGTGAAGGTATGTGGATGAAGTCATCGCCTCTGTGGGAGAAAGAGGCCGCACCCCTCCCTCAACCAAACACTCGGTCTGTTTGATCCTTTGTGTTAAGAGCCGACTGGACGCCCTCTGCCCTGCATTACTGTCTTTCTCTCTCTCTCTCTCTCTCACTCTCTCTCACACACACACACACACACACACACACACACACACACACACACACACACACACACCTAGTCACAGATGGATACTGTAAGAGTGGAAAAACAGAAGCTGTCAGTTCTGGTTGTTTCTGTCGTGTGTTAGGGCTGTGAGGCCTGAAGGCCTGTCAGATCCCTCTCTCCCGACATCAAACAGAGCGAGGTGGAGGGACAGGTGATCAATCTCATAATGACCAGGAAGTGCTGCACCTGTCAGTTGATCGATACCGGGGATGGGAGTGAATGAGGGCAGTTTGTGTTGAGAATTTCTCACACTGACCTCATTCATCAGTTCCTGTAAGGCAACGGCAGGACCCCTCTGGGTGGGGCAAGTAGTGAGGTGATGTGTTTAACGAATGTTCACATTTACTGAGGTGCGGTTTTATATGTTTCTATTACCTTATATAATGCAGTGCATTAATCAATACGTATTCTATATTTAAGGAATAACACACCAGAGGGAGAGCCGTATTGTGATGTACTGGGCTGAGGTTGTGGGCGGAGGAACAGTAGCCCATTGCAATTATCCGTGGCCTCAAGTATGTTGTGATTATATCACAAATTATACTTTTTATTATTAGATTTTGAAACAATGCAACAAAAAATGGTTATTTTCACTCAACCAAGGAAAACTTTAATCAGGTCTGTCAAACTATACTTATATAATAAGTAAAAATTAATAAGTATGATATTATTTAGTGTATGTTATCATATCTGATTTACTATAAGTATATAATAAGAAAAAAAAATATATATATATAAGGTATATACCTTTTACCTTTGTGTATTAAAAACACAAACTGAAACTGAAACAGTTATGACCTTAGAGATCACTTTTCTTCAACTCATGAATTAACTTCTTCTCACCCATTTATTGGGAGTTAAAATGAGGTTTTGATTAAGACACTCAGTTTAACAGCAGTATTTAAATGAAGCATCAGGGTGTTGAGATGATGTGAAAAACTGAGCTGTGCCATTGCAGCAGGCTTGATTTATTATAGCAGGAGCTGTGTGAGTGGTCACATCACATTGGAAAGTTAGAACTAACCATGATATAATGTTCTTTAAACCACTTTAAAACTGTTTGGTTGAAAAGTTATCTACTCATGCAGTTATTTGTGATAAAAACACATTTTGCATTCACAGTAATTGTATAATTCTTCTGAGCACCAGTTGAGCTGTCAGAGGTGCCCTAGAATACATATGCAGTGGCTCCTCCCCTGATTAGGGACAGCTGAGGAGAATCAGATGTCGGTTCTCCAGGCAGTTGAGAGAACGTGGCTGAAACTCTCAGTTAAGCCAGAGTAGTCTGCAGTTTAGTTTGTTTAGCTTTTTGTTATGTTAGCTAATTAAAGAACATCAAACACAGCACACTTTTTTTTTTTACCAGGTGCCTCCTTCATCCGCCCTGCAACTTCTGGTGCCTGAAGCAACAGCAATAAAAGTTTTACCTTTCATCCTGGAAAGTATGAAACCTCAGCACCTCTACACAGGAGTAGAGAGACACCCACACAGACAGAGATTTAATTTATTTTATTGAACTTCAAATGTACACAAAAAACAATCAAACAGTAAATTATGTAACTGACCCCCGTTCAGTACCTTGTAAAAAAAAAAAAAAAAGTTTACAACTTCTTTTAATGTATGTAATCTTTTTAGGCAAGTAAACCTGACTGCATTTATAATTTTTTATTTATTTCACCCTAGCAATATTTAATTCATAAGTCAGAGGATCCAGTGATATTCCAGTGGAAACCAAGAGCAAGACATATCAGCTCTGTAACATGCCTGTTTATAACAGGATGACTTTTGAAAACGACAGTTCTTTATATGGGCATGACAGTTCTAGGCACTAAAGGGTCTAAATCCTAGAAATCCCAAAATGTTGCTCTTTTTTTTAAATAAAAGCTTTGATGTGGTATGTAAGCACTGTTAAAGTAGCAAATCATGCCATTCACTCTCTGGTCCATACTCATACTCATTCCTTTTTGATGTCATAAAAACCAGTGTATTTAACCTACTCAGCCAACAGCAGTTTAGCCCCACTCAATAATGCTGGCACGACATGTTTTAAATTATAAAACAGGGTAGCCAATCAAAACAAGGATAATCTCCATAATTCTAAAAGATAAAGAGAGGTCGGAAAATTATCAAATAAAGTAGCTTTTTGGTATATAAAAAACACAGGAACAGTTTCTTCTGCCCTCGCCATAATATATATTTATATATTATATATATAATATATTCAATGAACGACGTTTGTAGAACATGTTCCTATTTTTTGTGAACGCTGAACTGAATGAGTCGGTTTACAAATTATGAACTTAACCGTGAGTGACGTTCACTCTCGCGAGACTGAACACAGTTCACGTTCTGTGTTCACAGGCTACAGTGATGGGAAGTTCGGCTCTTTTCAGAGAGCACGGCTCCCAAAGAAGGGCCAGTTCTTTCGGCTCCCAAATGACTCTTAGTTTTTTATCATCTGTAGCCTCATATTTTAGCCCAACTTGATAAATATGAATGCTTTGTGTGTTGATAAAAGAAAGTGGGGAGCGGCTCTCACTCGATCGGAGTCGGATCTTTTGATTCACTACAAAGAATCGGCTCTTCTGATTCACTACAAAGAATCGGCACTTAGTAGCAGGCTAGTGTTTTAGAGCTGTACATTTTCACTAGTTTGATATGGTTAAAAAAACGGCTGTTAGTTTATTTTTAGTTTAAAAGATATGTCTCTGTTAATGTTTTCTGAATAAAAATTCCATATACAGTATACCTGCACCTCATTTTTTCCCCTTTACCATAACATGATGCGTTGCTTAGATCTATTCTCTACCTCAAAATTGGTTTTTAATGTAACTTATGTCTGTGATTGTTCAGTCGTATAACAGATAGGAGAAGATTAAAGGAGGTTCAAATAGAAGGATGTTGTATTGAAAATGTAAAAAAAAAAACGAACATGAACTAGTTCATTTTATTTGAATGAACTGTATTTTGTATATCGTACGGAGAATACATGGTACGACGGAGAAGACGCGATTTAAAGCAATGCGGAACTTAATTTACAAGCATGAGTTTTGTTGCCTTCTCGCCTCGGTGTTAGCGGCTGCTACATGTCCCAGCATGCATGGTTCCTTAAAGGAACAGGCTCTGTAACAGTTTCATATGGAAACATTAAACAGTGACCTTTAAAATGTTTAGCCATCTTATATTGTTCAGTATCTGGTTATTGGTGTCATTACATACTGTTGTTGTTTTATACTGCTGTGTCTGAGAGACATTATCGACTAAATTCAATAATAATATGGGCCCTATAATCTGCATATAATTTGACTGTCTTTTGAAATACAATGAGGTTTGACCAATCAGATTAGAAATGACAACCAAAAAGGGTCCCAAATTCACAAGTTAGAAGAGAAGATATCCTTTATCTATTTGCTGTATAAGCTTGTTTTTGACAGCGTCAGCACTAAGTTTCACTTGCAATAACTCAGTTTAAACTGCCTCTTCTCTCCTAATCGCCGGGAAGAAGGAAGCCTCCTCTGTAAACAAACTAAGAGAGCTGAACAAATAAACCCAGCGAGGAACACGCTAACCGTCAGCTCATTTGCATTCTTCTCTTTCTAATAGGCGTCCATGAAGTCGTTTTCTCTTGGAGGCTACCCAAGGGTGACCAGTCCAATCTGTTAGCGTCGCCTCTTCTAATGCTGTTTGTGTAACACTTAGCCAAAATAAATGCCATAAAGCTGTTTACCCTCCTTTCTGCTGCTTAAAGACATCAGGCAGGTAATAGAGATGTTAAAATATGGTGATTTAGATGCGCCAATTAAAAGCAACTAAAGTTTTGGCCTAGAAGAGAAATCGAAGGTGAAAGGTTGTTTGTGTGTTGGGAAGTACAGGGGCGTTCGAGCTGTTGGGGATCAAAGAACAACATCAAAGACCAGCCACAGACTGACTCTCCCAAATCACACACACACACACACACACACACACACACACACACACCGTGAACTCTTCTGCACTTCCACTGTCATCAATAATACACAAGCCTCACAGACTCATCTCTGAACTATGAGGGAAAGATCGTCTCATCCACTTAAGATCAAATTTATTGGCCTCCTGTTATATTTTAGAATCCAATTAAAAGTCCAATTGTTTCATTGTTCAATAAAGCTCTTAATTGTTCCATTCTGTAATCTGGTTATGCATCTCCGTATCTGGGCCTGCTAGTCTAGGCCTTATGGCTGGGCTCAAAATGATATTGTGGTTGTTCTGACCAGCATTGTGATTTGATTCTATAAATTTAAGTTCTTTTCTTGGCCAAGAACAACAGCATATCTACTTTTTTCTGGCATCTAAAATAATTGAGTTTTCATTTGAAGGAGGGGAGTGCAAAACATAAGAACATAAAAATCTGCTCAATTTACCAAATTTGCATGGATTGTCCCCTGGCAACTGCACTGTTTTTTAATGAAACATATTTATATTTGTATTTACTTTGTAATAATAAAATAGAACAGTCTTGTTAAAGTTTGAAAAAAGAGAGAGAGGACATATTAAGATTCTGAGGGAGGGAATGATCTGCCTCCAATAGTAGACTATCTAAAATCTAAATTTGGCATCTTTGAGCAGGCCGGTTCAAGAGGAACAGTGAGTGAACAGGAGTGAATGGTTGGAGCAGCAACCCATTGTTGATATCTCATAAACTGCTGGATTCTGAGTTAGTTACAAAGGCCAAACAAATACAAAAAACGTGAAATTTCAAAGCATCATCTTAGAAACACCATATCAACCATCTGTAGTATCATAACCATTTGGTAACAACTAAGTAACCACCCAGAATACCACTGAAACCAAGTTGCAACACTTGCAAGAACCTGGAATATCATAGCCAGTTCCTAGCAATCACCTGGAATACCTGGAGTAACCATTTATGCTCTGAAATCCTTCTCTTTCTAGTTGCATACAGCTCTTTGTTATAAAGACTGCCTCCTAGTGCTAAACACATTTTTCAGATAAATCAAAACCACTTAAACATAGAATAGCACTCAAACTAAAACTTAATTCTCTGCTTTCCTGAAATCACCTTCTGTAAAGGTCTTCAGTTAATTAATTTGTATGTACTTGATGAATACAGAAAACTAGCACAGCCTATCCTGTGTGTTAGACACATTAGTTTTAATAATTATAGGTTACATTTTTGTCTTTAGGCCTTGAAAGCACTGATTACATTTCTGATACTGCTGCATATTTGCACATTCTAAACACAAAACTATTCAGATTTCAGACACAAAAGCACAAATTAGTTACACTGCAACAATGCTTTTGAATACTAATCACCACCCACTAAAATCTGTGTAGGATACCATGCTTTAGATACTAGGGCTATTCCCGAGGCTTTAATTTCTTAAAACAAACGGACTAACTTGAACTCCCATTTAAAACAATCAAAAATAAAACAATGATGTGGGTGTAGGCCTTAAATCCACTAAAATCAAAGGCTCTGTTCGGCAAATTAAAACCTGACTGAATTTTTATGAATCATCAAAGGATCAAACTTTCTTTATAGACAAAAAGTTTTGTGCTGATCTTTCCACCCACTTTGTGAAGTTCTTACATCATTCTCTGGGTGAAACTGTATGAGAAACTTGCTTCTGCAGATCTATACATATATACCGACTCTTTCCTCGCTTCTACAGCAACACTAGGGGTGACCAGAGTGTCAGGGCTCTTTCAGGATTAACTGAATACCACTACTGATCTCAGATCAGTGCCAGATTGGGAGAATTCTGTCACCCAGTATGAGTGAAAGAACCAGGGATTAACTGACATAAGACGATATCAAATGTTCAAGACAGACAAGTCAAAGATCTAAATTGATGTAAATAAAATCTCCTCAGTCAACTGAGGCGTTTCTACAGCACAATCAAGTTCAGGTTTATTGTCATTTACAGGTAACAATGGAAAATCAAAACCAGTAATGAAATTCTTGTAATCAGAGCCCCAGAGACACTGTTTGCACAGTGAAATAAAAATAGGAAATACTTGCTTCCTTTGCTTAGGAGCTAAAAGGCAAAAGTAGATAACAAGAAATGTAAGCAAACAGACTTGTGTATGTGGCTGTGATGTCCCTGGTCAGCGGCCGCTAGAGGCCAACTTGTCCTGTGTGAACTTTTATTATGAAATTGTGTGTGTATATCGGTCGGATGAGTGTTCACCCCGACCGGTGTATACACAAAATTTCAAAATAAAGTTAAAGTGATGTTTTGTTCCTATTGGTTCACCCCTCATCTACCTGTACTGTGTTTGGTTTGGTTTGGTTTGTGTTTTGGCCCTCGTGCCTTCTTGTGTTTCTAAATAAAGACTAAGAAAATCTGCGCCTCCCTGGACCCTTTCTAACCTGACAGTAGTTTCTAAAAGTGTGTGACATACTAAGATTATAAGTACAAGTGTGTGACTGTTTTTAAAAAATGTAGAAATGAGATTTTTGGCCAAACCAGCCCTTAAACAATGCAAAAGTAGCATTAATATCAACTGTGTCGAAAGTACATTTGTGTGCAAGAGTTTTATGTAATTACATAATTTGTTGATTTCCTCTACAGGAAACTTAAATATGTCATTTTCTGCTCATTTTACAACAATCAATCTATCTGTCTGCCTGTTTCTACTATAAATAAACAGTACTTGTACATTTATGTGTGCAACAAACGTGTATTCTTTTTAGAGGATTTGTTTATTTGTTAAATTATTAACAGGCAAGTTTTTAATGATGACCAAGTCTCATCTGTGGCTACTCACAAGGTCACAAAGCTTTTTTGCAGATGTGACAGTATTTTAGTACAATTAGTATTTTCTGAGTTATCGCAGCCAAGTTGACAGAATCTTTAACAGAATGTTCATAGTAAAACACATAACTGGCCACTACTGGATCAGCTGTCTCTGTGACTGCCATTAATGTTCATCATTTCTCACGTTAGTCTCCAAATCCCGGTGCAAACTGCATTTCCAGATGTCACAAAAGAGACATTTGACAGCCCCATCAAAGTGAAGGTGAAAATGGTCAGCACAGGTTTGTTTTTACCAAGTGACTACCACATTAACTATGCAGTTAAATCTAAAAAAACATTTGGCCCAGTTTCTAGCATGGCATCACTATCGTAAGAAGATGAAACATAATAATAAATAAAATATTTCATCATTGTTAACTTAAATCGCCCATATTCTGAAGTCATGTCTATGTCATGTCAAATTATTAAAGGAAAAACCAAAGATTTTCTTGTTATATCTTGAAAAAAAAACAAAGAAATAAGAGGTTGATGTAGTACAATGTAATACTGATGACTCAAAGCTTATGGTTTACTCCATATGGTCCATTTATGCAACTGTAGTGTCATTTTTAATTTGCTTTTTGTGATAGTTTTGCTCTGCTTATCCATGTTGATGTATTTCAGCCCAGAGTACTTTCTGAATAAGGCTTAATACAGGGTAGCCAATCGAAAGAGAGCTTAGTTACATCAGTTAAAGGTACAGAAAAATGTTTTGTTTAGTTCTAAGAGATAAACCTCATACATATCAGAGGTTTACCTTGGGTATAAATAAAATACAATAAAACAAAATAAAATAATGCAAGAAGAATGTTGGATATGGGCCTTTAAATGAGAATTTTTTTGTATTCTTTTGTAAGTATATTGGTGCACCTGGTCTAGTTTCCAGAAACATTATCAACAATATGATACTTCATATTTTCTGGGCATCTGAATGAAATTACTGTACCGGTTTGTGCCTGTCAGTCATAAAGGACACCACTATTCACATAACAATTACAGTTTCACACACACACACACACACACACACACACCGTGTCATCTTTATAATCTCACATATGCTTTCTTGCAAACCCATCATCTGTTCCGAGGTTAGAGAAGAGAAAATAACAGACCGGAGACCTCTTTTCACACACTCTGGGTCTCGTGTGAGATCACAGTAAAGAAATGGCATCGACACCAGGGGAAGAAAAATGTACAGGGAATTTTAAAAAAGGAAACAATTTACAGGACAGACTGAACAAATAGAGGAACTGATTAAAAAACTCCCCCTTCCTAAGCAATCAGCAAAACACAAGAGAATCAGAAAGGGGCAGGTTATTCCATTACCTAGCACACACACACACACACATACACACAGAGCAAGAGAGTGTGAGCAAAAGCAATAGAGAAAAACAGTGACAGAAAGAGTTTATTCGATTTAGGGTTATTTAGGGTTCATGAAGCTCTTTAGCATTGGATGAATACTACTGAATGGATCAGACTGATCAATAGAAAATGTGTTGGTATGAACGAAACTGAGACCATGCATAGCCAGGATATTACCAAGTGGCTAAATATACATGAATCAACCATAACATTAAAACCACCTGCACAATATAGTTAATGTCCTCCTTGTGCCCCCAAAACAACTCTGATCCATCAAGGCATGGACTCCACAAGACCTCTGAAGGTGTTGTGCAGTATCTGCACTAAGTCCTGTAAATTTGGACTTGTTTGTCCAGCACGTTTCACAGATGCTTGAGTGAATTGTGATATGCGAAACACCTTCACCTCTTTGTCATGTCCCTCAAACAGTTCCTGAATAGAAGGTACTGACCACTGCATGACGGGAACACCAAACAAGACTTGCAGTTTTGTAGATGCTCTGACTCAGACGTTTAACCATCACAGTTTGACCTTCATCAAAGTGTCTTGGATCCTTAAGCTCAACAATTTTTTCCTACTTCAAATACATAAACTTCAGGAACTGGCTGTTCACTCATGCCTCTGTAACCAGATCATCAGTGTTTATTTCACCTGTCAGTGGGTTTAATGTCTGATTGGAGTATAGGCAGAACAAAAATGGGCTCAGTACAGAGCCCTGTGGTACACCACTTTACACATTATACCTTACAGTACATTTTTCTGTGTGAAACCTTAATCCAGTCAAAGAATGGGTAACAGTACTTACAGTATGTTACAGTATGTGTCTGTGGACATCACCAGTGATTAAAGAATGCTGAGCAATATTTGTTCTTGAATATTTATATGAGTATTCTATCTGTCTTCTCTATGTGTTTTTTAATCTTTCGTCTCACCGTATACATGTATTAACCTGAGGTGAAAAAGTTTACTTTGACTATGACTTTGTTTTTACAATGAGAACAAAATTGGTCCTATTTAGCTGTATTTTTGAAATTTTGTTTTTGACATAATGTGTTTGTGATGGCTTCACCATGGCAGTGTTGAAATTATCTGGAAAACTCAATCTAGAAACCAGTTTACTATTTTCAGTGTTTTTTTTCTGGAGCTACGGCATTGCAATGTAAGATCTAGATCTAAGTTGTAAACTTAAATCATCATGTTAGGATTAAACTTCAGTTGTATTGACTGTTTGTAATGATGCCAGCTGCCAAGAAGGGACAGAAAGAGTAAAAGCATGGCCTATCAGGTCAGTCTTACATTTCTGGCAACATGGGATCAGCAAGAATGGTGGAGGAGTTCAGCTGGATCAAAAAAAAGCCTGGATCGTCAGTTGACAGGAGGATTTAACGACTGGTCGATTATAGAGGATCATCCCTAGCTGATTATTAATTAACTTAAAAAAAAACCTCCTACTGAATCATTCATTTCCTTCTCACTCCCTGTAGTTCAGCCCTACGGCACTACCTCTTCAGAACGCTGTATGTGTGTGTGTGTGGGTTGATTTTTCTATGAAGTCACCCTAACATAACCCTTCCTCTTCGTTTTCTCTAGAGCAGCAGCATCACGAGTAGATCTAAGTTTAGCACTAAAGACACCATGAATGGAGCGAGCAAGACTGTAGTTATTGTTCATGCTGCCAGCAGCTGCTAAGAGCTCTTAGCTCATTGAGAAAGGACAGAGAGAGTGAAGCCCATGGCCTTTCAGAGCAAAACATAGATGTTTTGAGCAGGTAGTACGAGTGCTATAAAAGTTGCAGGTGTGGAATCACACACTAAAATATTGTATCAATAAAATAAAATATCATTAAGGGTGCACTGATTCAGGTCTCATACACACACAAACACTACACATATGTATAACTGAACATATGGCAACTGAAACTACAATATAGACCCCGACTCTCAAAAACCCTGATTTAACCCGGTTGGAACTTTTTAGAATCAAACTATCTGTATTTTATGCAGTACAGTTATCTGGTTTCCACCCACAGTCCAAAGACCTGCACATCAGGTGGACTGGAGATGCTATATTGCCCTTACGTGTGACTCTGTGTGTGTGTGTGTGTTTGTGTGTGTGTGTGTGTAAATGTGTGTTTGTGTTTGTGTCTGCCCTGCGACTAGTGAACTTAGGGCACTTTTCCATATTGATACAGGAACTGTTCTGTACCTAAACCACTGAACTTTTAATGTTCCAGTGTATCTCAGTCCGGTGACGGAGTTTCTGACTTAATTCTCTCCACAGTTTATAGCCGGTCGTCCCAAAACCGCGTCCATGGAGTCGAACCAGCGGAGAGTTTTTCTCTCAGAGCTGCTTTTGGTCTTTTATTATTTATAGTCTTGTTTGAGTGTTTAATGTTTTCTCTGCGTTCTTTATCCATTTGATGAGAACCCAGAGCACTTGTTAGTGACGTCCTGGAGTTAAATTTGTTAGAGTCGTAGAAAACTCCCACTGAAATGTATCTTCAGACCAAACAGACAGACGTACTTGTACTTCATCGACTTAGTTGTTAGTTTGCGTCTCCATTGTTGTTTATTGGGATGACAGTAAAAAAACAGTGGTTTCTCTCCATATAGTGATGAAAAACTTTCGACCAATCGGAAAGCACTGACACAGTCAGCTCGGCCCGCTTTTAGCCCTGCCGTCGAACAGCTCCAATTCAGGTCGTTTTATTTCTAACGAACAAACATTTGTTCATGGTACGACAGGGTTCCTTGTGCCAGTGAAAAAACACCATATGAGAACTGGGATAGACTCTCCAGCACCCCAGTGACTCTAATTAGAATAAGTGGCTCAAAGTATGAATGGAATGGATGGAATAACGAACTCTGTGTTGTCCATGGCAAACTTACTTTTTTATGTGATTTCAGTACATTCTTTTACTTACCCAACATGAAACAGCTCATGTTACTTGAAATGAAAAATGAAACACAATATATATTACTATTAGGCAGAGCACAAATTCTCTTTCTCAATACATTTTTGCAGACAGACCATTTCGATTTTTGTACCACGTGTGTCAGTACACCATGCACAGTCTTAATAATAGCAAGCCTGTTATGATCTTTTCCTTTTACTGACCAGCCTCAGCATTGGAGGAATGCAGGCCCGTCCTCAGAGATGGAGCCGATAGACAAACCGCATGGAGAGCTTTAGCTAATCTAATTTGGGAGTCCTGGCAGAGGCTTTGTGAGATGTACTGACCTGTCGTAAAAAATAAATATATTTATATATATTTACGGCACAAAGACTAGAGTGCTTTTGTAGATAAGCCCATTGGGTTTATTAGGAGCTGGATGAGATTGCATATTCACTACCTTTAACAAGCCTGTGACCTTCAGAAGCAAAGTGTAGGAGCGCAAAAATATCTATCGGCCTGGAAGGCTGTTTAGAGACAAACTGGAACACCTTCTTTAAAAGCTGCAAAAATTAGCAGAGCTGGAACAAATTTTTTACATATTCCATCAAATATCATCTCTAATATACAGATATTCTATTGGGTTGTGGTGGTACAGCTAAGAGAGCTGCCTTTATCATTATTGTTGTGCATGTTTTTAGCAAAAATAAAACATCGTATCAGTTATGATTTACATGTAACAGACACAGCTGGCTATTTTTATATTTACAGTATGGATATATTTATCTTGACTGTATGGAAAATAGCTGAAAACAGAAAATGGCAGTAATTAGAATAGAAAAGAATAGACTATCTTCGTCATTGCAATACACAGGAATGTACAGTGCAACGAGATAAGATTTGCAGCTCTGTAGTTGCTTCTTTTGTAACTATAAGTATAAAATATATAAAGAAAAAAAATAGAATGTGATATTCAAGTGTATAACAGTATGTAAGGAGACAAAGTGTCAAAAGTACAACGTATCCGCTGTACCAGAACAGACCAGTGTATAAGAAGATAATGGCATTAATTCGGTCATCATATCAATATTTTAGAGCTCCCCCAATATTTCCCAAATCATGTTTCCAGGGGAGCTCATGTCACCACTAGGGGAGCTATAGCTCCCCCTGCTCACCCCTAGTTCGCACCCTGGAGTGATTATACATTCAAGGGAGAGTCAAGTGTCTACATTGATCGTGTTATATTTTTTGGCAATTTAATGTCATGGCAGTGCCTTTATTGCCACACCCCTGGTCAGGTGAGTCACCGGGCATCTGAGAGTGGTACCTCCCGTTCCCCCCGGCTCTCCCTGGCACTTTGGTTTCTCCCACTTACCTGATCAGTAACACCTGTTTTGTCTTTCTTCCCTCTCTACTTATGCTCAGCCTGAACTGGAATCTAGAGTTAGTTCACCATCATGCCTCCAGCTAGTGTATTGTGTTTTTGTTTTTTATTTTTGAGGTTTCTCTCACAGATCTAATGGATCCTGTACTCCTGGCAGACACAGAAGATGCTGACCAATTAAGCAGCCGGAACTGGTGTCTCCTAGGTGCAAACTAAACTGTAAGCTCGGCAGTTTATCCTCTATGCTGTCCAAGCAGTTCTCTGGCCTTAGGGCTGTTCTAGTCGCATCTCTATGTGACGCCGCACCTCTGGACAGCTTCTGTTTAGTTAGAAACTGACTGATGTTCCAGTTTCATGAAGCCCCCCCAGTCCACTTCCTCGTTTGTTCACACTGCTATCAGCACTCATTGAGTTCTCTTGTTTTCTCTTGTTTGCCAATAAAGCTTCAAGTTTCTCCTGTGAGAGAATCTCCCTGATACACACCACGCATCATGACATTTAAACAATCGCCAGTTGAATCTGAAATATGAATAATAGATCATTAATTTCATCCTATCACTGAATAATTTCATATAAAGCTTAATCTGAGCATTTTTCTCAATCTGGTGACACCTAACAGGTTGGTCACACAGTTTGAACTAAAGGTGCATGTTGAGTAAACTTTTTTACCATTGTCTTAAAAATGAAAAGCAGACTTTTGGTCATTTCTGATCAGAGAAAGAGGCTAAAAGACTGATTCCTACTGGAGAAAACCTAAAAAACATTTAGCTTAATAAAATCTGACCGATATAACATGGCTAACAGAACTGTGTGCTTTCATGGAAAAGGTAACATTGTTTATTCAAAGGGTTTTCCCATTTTCATAAATTGAATGAATCAAGGTTGGGGGGGTTGTGCTGAAGCCTGTAAAAAATTGTGTGTGTATTTATTTATATATATATATATATATATATGGAACCCATGCATGCTTTCATTCAGTTTTTAGGGCTGGCCCACCAGATTTTAACATGTATGGCAAATTGGGTTGGAGTGAAAAATGTGGACCATCCAGAAGCCCCTCCGGACTGGTCTCAGGACCTCTGCTTTACACTATAGAACTGAACCGGGCCCGCTACACAACAGAACTGAGCCCTCCACACTAACAACTCTGCATGATTATTTCACCTGGAACTCACCTGGAAGGCCATGCGGTGCGTTTTATTTTTATGTGTTTGTGTGGACAAAAGGTCACACGCTCGTCTCATCAGAGCTAAAGTGATCTGGGTGAAAAGGAGCCTCCTGAGAACATCATTACCATAATCTTAATGTCATCATCTTCTGAAGGCTTTTGTCTCTGAATGCAAGGCCCTCCATTCAGTGTGGGCCTCGATGAGCATTCCTTTATGAGTCTCCAGCGAACGCTGACATTTGAGACATTGAGGGCTGAAGCTAAATTTACTGTGTCTATAGTGGTGAAGATGCAAAAAGTATTCAACATTCAACAAAAATGGATAAAAAAGACTGAATATCCCACACTAATATTCACATTAACACTCCTGAAAGAGAAGTAAAAGATAGTTTGACCAAAAAATTCTAATTTACACAATCCTTTCTTCAGCCTGGAGGTTGATCAGCCAACGCTTTAAGGTGTCCCCATTGCTGACACAGTTGTTTAGTCATTGCACACACACCTTGAATAATCTCCATAGAAGGGCATTGACCAATAGAATGGGCTCTGGAGCAGCCACACATGACCCTAAGGTTAAATTTTTTTCAGTTCAATTCAGTTTTATTATATAGTGTTTTTTACAGCTGATGTTGTTACAAAGGAGCTCTGCAGGGTCCAGGTCCAAGCCAAAGGCGAGAAAGGCAAGGAAAAACTCTAAACCTGGAGAAAGAAACCTCAGGAGGACCCAAGACTCAAGAAGGGAATCCATCTTCCTCTGCTCGGAGAGTAGTAAAGTGAAAAACAACTGTCTCTAGGGGCTAAATAACAACAGAAAACCTTTGTGTACAGATTTCATCACTGCTGAACTGTTGGCCATTTATGGCTAACAGAGGAGGTACAGTAGAGGTAGTTTGTGTTGGAGTCTGAGTGAGGAGGAACAGTTAGAGTCAGTAGAGGTAGTTTGTGTTGGAGTCT
>JBBPCY010018498.1:0-15008 GCA_037974405.1 Brachyalestes nurse
ATAGCGATGATAATGGTCTCTGTCTTTAACCCCTTTTAAGCCACAATCTTTTGAAATATTGATTTCAAAATCCATTATTTAAAAAAAAAAAAAAACGCTTAGAGGGTTAAATGATTAGTACATGGACTGAAACATATCACTCATTCTCACAGTTTGCGAGCTGACTGAAGTCTCCCTTCAGTCAAATGTGACTTGTGTGGTCACATGACTTTCCAACGAACTAGAGCTGTAATACTCGGATCCTTCTGAGTCACTCACTAAACTGATCTGGGTGTGTCGGTCAAAAATGTTAATATTTTCTTTAAAAGAAAAGGTAACTTCTTATTTGTTTTATTTATTTTATTTACTTCCATTAAACTGCAGTATTAGGAAAATAACATTTGCAGTAATATAAAGAGGTTTTTGTGATTATTTAATTTTGTAGAATATTGTATTTTGAAAGCGCTGGGCATTTCAAGTAGTTTGTATGTTTGACTTTGAAATTAAACATTTCACTATTAGTAATTTGTATGCAATTTTTTCATTGATATACAAGCAAGTGGCCTTTATCATATGGCAATCGCAATATTGATCTCAATAATCGCAGTATGTCTTTTTTCCTAGTGTAAACCCTGAATATGCCCCCAAATGTTCTCCCAAAACACTTTCATTTCAACTCATTACTCCTAAAGAAAATGTGAAGGCCACCTTCAAATGAACTCCCAGTGTGAACATAAACTCCTAAGTGCGTCCACTTTTTGGGCCACTTGTAGAGGACTGAGTTCGGTTCCTTTAAAGAAGACTATATGTGAAAACACCCTTAAAGTTAGTATCAAAACAGTCTTTTGCTTTCGTGTACACAAAGATGTGTGTTAAGGTTGGTTGCTGCTGTCTTGCACTAGCATTAGCAACTCTGTGTACTTGACACTGTGATGCGTCTTCAGATGTTTAATCAAATTGCTGGTATTAAACGATGTACTTTCCTTTCCGCCCCTTGACACTGTAGCAGTACAGATCTTACAGTCTGCCGTACTCCTGTCGTTGTCTTTTATCTTGAAATATTTCCAAGTCGCTGACATTGCTTACTCCTATTGAAAAAAAAAAAATCTCATAGGTCGTGGATAGAATATCTGATGCTAAGTTTCCAGCTCGTTGTCTCCCCCTAAAGATTGAAGTCAGGCAGGACAATGCACACATCCGCCGAGTGTGATCAGTTGATGTAGTGAAACAGCATATTGTTTAGTGGTATCGGTGCATGGTATCAGCAATTCATGTAGGAATATGAGTATTTTAACGCAGTATCGGCCTGATATCGGTATCGGTTAAACCCTAGTAAATACTGTTACAGTCATTAGTTACAGGGACAGTCTTGACGGTCAGTAGGGACAGGGACAGTCTTGACGGTCAGTAGGGACAGGGACAGGCTTACGGTCAGTAGTAGGGGTGTAACGATATGCCCAGGTCACGATACGGTACATATCTCGATACTGGGTTCACAATACGATATGTATCATGATATTTTGAACAAAATTTAAAGATGAAACTGAAATTCAAATAACAGATTTCAAAAACATTAACAATTTTCAGTAACTTTCTTTGTTGTACATACAATACACATTTCAAGGTTTAATAAAAAGAAAACCTTTTGTATTCAGAACAACAACAAATGTTCTTTTCTGAGCTGGGAGACATAGGAGAGGCAGCAGGGGTGATCGGGATCTGAATAGGGCTGGAAATAGCCATGATAATGGTGGCTGAGCCTGTTGGTGTATAAACGTTATAATGTTGTCATAATATGCAAATACATAAGTACATTTATACTCCACATAAACTTTGGGTCATGCCCAACTTTTTTCTAATTTACAGTAAGTCTCCATCTTTAACCCCTTTTAAGCCACAAGCTTTTGAAATATTGATGTCACAATCCAGGTTTAAAAAAAACCACCCTGGTGCTTAAAGGGTTAAACTGCCGTCATATCGTAAATGTATCGGCAACACTCAACGATACATATCAAGACATTTTTGTATCATGATATATCGTTACACCCCTAGTCAGTAGGTACAGGGACAGGCTTATTGTCAGTAAGTACAGGGACAGGCATACGGTCAGTAGGTACAGGGACAGGCTTACGGTCAGTAGGTACAGGGACAGGCTTACAGTCAGTAGGTACAAGGACAGTCCTATGTCCATTAGTAATTCACGGGATGGTCTTACGGTCATTAGTTACAGGGACGGTCCCTCTGAAGACACTGAGGGTTAAATGTTATGCTCAAGGACACAGTGGTAGAAAGGGGGCGGGGGGTTAAACTTTGTGGTCATCTGGTTCACAGACAAGTGTTTTACCCTCTAGGCTCCTACCACACTGCCACTCTTTCAACATAGTCAGGATGAGTTGGTTCTTGCATCACCGCTTCACTGTCTGAACGTTGTAGTCTGTCTGGAGGTGCTGTCGTGGGTAACACACTCCTCAATACGCTTCTGTCATTCTTTACGCACTAGAAAATCAGGTTTTTATGACTCTCTGGTATATGTGCTGTGCAGGAACCCACCACCCTCTGAGGACTGTTCCAAACAAACATCTAAAGCTCCGCAAGTTTTCGTCCTAGAAACATACATGTAACACCACTAGAAACCTTGAATCATTTAGTTTTCTAATATATATGTTTTGAAATAAAATATATCGATGGTGCTTTGTAAATAGAAGAAATTATTTTTTAGATTTTCTCTGCCTTAGTCAGCAGCCTGTTAATGACACCCCCCTCAGCTATTCAGATGGAAAACACCAAGGCAGGCACTAGGTGTGATTGGCTCATTGTGTAGCAGGGGGGAGGTAAGAACACACCCCATTTCAACACTATAAACAAATGCATATGGTGATCCAGGAACAACTCGCTTTGGAGAGTGAGTCAGACGAGGCAATGTCCGATGTATACAGTGATGTATCAGGTGATGACAGCGATGATGACCAGATGTACTTTGAGCTTCGTCTTGATCCCGACGAAGATGATTCGGATGAGTAAGTAGCCTAATATCTGTTTTACTAGCTATTGTTTTTGTTAGATTTTTAGGGAGAATGAAGCTATATCTAGTCTTTTGCTGGTCAGATGATCATATGGCTAAAATCCATGTCACATTGTGCTCAAAGTTGCGTTTACAATAGGATACTAAGCCAATATTAAGCTGATCATGCATGCTTTTTCAGTTAGCTAGGGTATGCCTGTCAAGTCTGGCTCGCGAGCCAATCACGGCTCGCTGTCAGATTTCATACAGCCCGCAGCTTCGGCCTTATAATATGTTATTTATGGCCCGCTAGCACTGTCAGAATTTCACTTTTTATACTTCAATGAGAACAGACCACTTTGCATTACTTATAACCCCTGTTTAAAATGTTCATGTTCAAGATATTTCTGAAGCTCATGGAAATTTGAGGTATTCTGTACAGTTTGGTCAATGTTATCTGACTCTCCAGAAATGAATGAAAGGCAGAATTTTGTTTTTAGAGTTGTCCACGTCTGCCTGAGTGGATTATATTTGGTTACATTGCCATTTGAAAAATATTTTCAATTCAATTTTACAGTGATGAGGAGAACATCCTATCTGCGCCTCCTGGGAAGAGAGCACGGCTTCAGGCCAGAGAGCCTCCACTTTCATGGAAGACAGAAAGTGATAAAGATATCGCTCCACCACCACTGCGGTTTCTTCCTACAAGGGAGCCTGGTGTGCAGTTGAGGGCAGAGGACAACCATACTCCTCTGGATCTCTTCAAGCTGTTCTTTTCAGAGGATGCTGTGGAGACCCTATGTCACAACACCAACAAGCAAGCTGCCAGGAGCATCGCTGGAGGTGCAAAGTACAAATGGGAGAATGTTGACGTTTCTGAATTCTACAAATTCCTTGGACTGGTATTCTACATGGGCATGCTCAAGCTGAGTCATGTCACTGACTACTGGCGGAGAGACAACATCTTCACTGTCTCTTTCCCAGCAGAGATAATTGTAAGGGAGAGATTCAGAACCATATTTTGGAATGTGCACATGAGTGACCCAGATAAAGACAGAACGAATGATGCCAGGAAGGGAAGCTCAGCATATGACAGACTGTTCCGTGTCAAACCTCTCATGGACACCATCAAGGAAGCCTGTAAGGAATTCTATCATCCCCGCAGGAACCTTTCTGTGGGTGAACGCATGGTGGCTTCCAGAGGCCATCCTATGAGCGAGTACATGAAGGACAAACCAACAAAATGGGGTTTCAAGTTGTTTGTGCTCGCAGACTCCAGCAATGGGTATACCTCTGACTTTTCTGTATACACAGGAAAGAACAGCTTCCCCAAAGATCACGGCCTCTCTTATGACTCGGTCATGTCCCTGACTGACAAAAAATATTTGGGGTCTGGATACCACGTGTACATGGACAATTACTACACCAGCCCAAGGCTTTTCAAGGACTTGCATGCTGCCGAGTTTGGTGCCTGTGGAACATACAGAGAGTCCCGGAGGGACTGCCCACGCAGCAACATTAACGCACTGAAGAAAAATGCATCCAGAGGAACAACCCGCTGGATAAGAGATGGCCCTGTTGTCTATGTGAAGTGGATGGACACTCGAGAGGTGTCCGTCTGCTCCACTATCCATGCTGCGTACACCGGGGATGTAGTGCAGCGAAGAGTGAAAAGTAGACATGGCTCCACACAGTCTGTTCCGTGTCCCAAACCTGTGCTAGAGTACAAGAAGTACATGGGTGGTGTGGCTTTGTCTCACCAGTTGATCCAGTCCTTCACAGCACAGCACAAAACTGTCAAGTGGTACAAGAAGCTCTTTCTTCACTTCCTGGACATTGCTGCAACAAACGCCTTCATCCTCCATAAAGAGCTCATGCAAAACAAGCAGAAGGACAGCATGAGCCATAAGCAGTTTCTGGAGGAGCTCATTGCACAACTGTGTGGTGTACCGCTGACTTACCAGCCCCCGAAGGCTCCTGTGCCAACTACTTGCCACATGCCAGTTTGTGGGATTGAGCTCAGCACAGACGGGACGAGGGCCGGTGACGGTCGCAAAGCCTGTGTGTACTGCCGGCTGCAGGGATTGAAAACAAAAACTCCCTGGAAGTGCGGCGCATGTAACGTCTACCTTTGCCTTCACCAAAACAGAAACTGTTATATTGCTTGGCATCAAGATGGGGACAGCTAATTGGGACTTCTGTTCTTTGCAGTAGCTTGTAGAGCTTAGAGGGCAGGGGCAGGCCGACAGTGACAGCATGGCCATTGAGGGGGAAATTACGTGTGATACACTCCTCTATCAATATGCATGTGAAAAAGCCACTAGCTTTAGAGAAAACTTATGTAGTCTCGTTTTTTTGCAATTTGAAATGAAACTGCATTATGTTTCTGAATGCTCTTACTTTTTTTTTTTTTTTTTTTTTAAGCACAAACATGTTTACTGGGTTGAAACTTCAGAAGTCTTGCTCAGATATGTTTATCTTGTATTTTACTTTGTTTGAGGATCTCTGAAAATAGGTTTTTGTCATTTACACAATATTAATAAAAACTAATTTCATTACATTCACTTTGGTCTCATATTATTATTGCTGAGGTTTTCCAGAATATAACCATACGTGTCACTTTTGCATAGATGTTTAGATTAAATACTTAAATGTAATGGTGTTGGAAACTGTCTCAAAGTCTCTTGACAGGCCTTGGACCTCAGAGGGTTAAACAATCTTTTCAAGAAATCTAGTTTTTAACAAAACATTTCACTGTTTTTAGCCTTGCATTCTATATGTGGTCTAATTGTGATTTTCCAACATGAGTTTCGTACAACTCTTGATGAGGTTGGAGAACACAGAGCGATGTTCCATTCAGAGTTCCAGCAGCATCTAGGAACTCCAGGTGTTCACATTTGTGGTTGGATGAAAGAAAAGGGTTCCTCTGGCACACCTTCCAAATAGTTTGTTGGCAAAGACATGGCATCTACTTGTTTCCCTAATGAGTAGTTTAAAATACTGAAATAGAAATGGGAACGTGATTCATTTACATCGTGTGTGTGTTTATAAATAAAATGTAAACCGCATATACGCTACAGGTATACAAATTTTTATTGCGAGAAGACATTAGTAATACTTAGAACAAATGCTTGTGTGTGTGTTTATACATAGAGTCTAAATGAGTTGCAATTTCTTTTCCAATTTGTGGAAGCGATTTAGCTTGAACAGCGGTGATAGGTATTGTGATGTAACATCTCTTATGTTTGTGCATTAACTTAATCCATAAACTGTTTTTAAGGCTGGAATGAAAGTTGCGAACAACGGTGTGAACATAGCCAAGCTTCGTTTATAAGCCTTTGTTGTGGTGATAAATTTAAGATCAATTAAATTAGAATATCAGACGAATAAGAACTCCAAAAAGCGTCACTCACGCTGTAATGCCGAGGACGATATCCTGCACAAGTTCATTCCTCCAAGGATTCACTCTCAGCTCAAGGTAAGATGGATTTGTGTTCTGCACTTTCTGAATGTCTGTCTTTTTGTTTGGTTTTTGTTTTTGTGATTTCTTGCTTTTTTTTCCGCTTTTAGTTTCAATCTGTGCACAAAAGTCTCCATTCATTAAACCACACGCTAATAAACATTAATTTTTTAAACTTTATGACGAAAATGTAGCTTTTGGAAGAATAAATATTGCAGTTTTATCTTACCCAATAAGTAAAGGTAAACGTAAAGGGGGCATTTGGCTGACGCTCTTATCCAGAACGTTTTATGTTTACAGCATTTATCAGGCGCTTTTATCCAAAGCAACTTCCGTTCCCTAACTACAGGGGGCAGTCTCCCTGGAGCAGCTTGGGGTTAAGGGTCTTGCTCAGGAACACAGTGGTGGTGTACTGAGGGTAGGATTCGAACCCATGACCTCTTGGTCCAGAGTCAAGGATCCACTAGGCCACCACCACCCCAATAAACACCGATCAGCAAGAACATTAAAACCACCTGCTTTTTAGGTCTCCCTTGTGCCACAAAAATGGCTCTGACCTCTCGAGACCTGGACTCCACCTGAGGGTGCTGTGGTTCCAGATCCTTGAAGTCCTATAAGTTGTGAGGTAGATCCTCCATGGACAAGATGAGTTTGTCCAGCACTTCCCACAGATGCTTGATCAGATTGAGATCTGGGCAATCTGGAGACCTGCAGTGTGTAGAGGTCAAATAACGTCCACATGAATGCAGGACCAAGGTTCTCCAACAGAACATTACCCAGAGCATCACACTGCCTCCACTGTCTCTGGGCTGTTGTGCTCTGTCTTTATACTCCTGGGTTTATGCTCCTATTTTCATGAAACCAGTCGTCCATTCCATCAGCTGGGCTACTTCTGTACCAGAATAGTCTATAACCAAATACGGTAAAGGTCCTGGTGCCACAGGGTAATGGTGTTCAATTCTGTTTCACAGGACATGCCTATTTAAAGAAATACCCTTCAAGCAAATGACAAAACCGAAGAGATTGACCACGATCATATTTGGCGTATCCACGGTCATGTCATGTATTACATACAATGTATGATTTCACAATCTAACATATTAAGTGATGGAGGCTTATGTAAACCAATTAGCGTTCTGCAAATCATTGACATAGATCATCACATTCTTACCTCAAACCATTCAGGTAGTCTCAAAAATCTTGCTTGTGTGGTTTCTAACTCACTGAGACAAATGCACATAGACAACTGTAGACTTTTGGGTCAGCCATGAGGCTTCTTTCTGCATTTGTTATTTGATTTTATTTATTTTATTTTTCCCAGCAGGACTATTTCTCTGGTCTTTATGAACAGCATTGTCGCATTGTCCCAACTCTCAAACCTACATTGTTTTTGGAAATATATTTATATAGACAGATAGTATAATGTACAATACAGCATTCTTTACAAAAGTGGTTTTCAATCCCAGACCTGGGGAGCGATTTCCTTGCCCCACCACACCTGATAAAGCTCACCAGCTTTCCTTCAGCTGGATCAGGTATGTTGGAGTAAATCAGAAAATGTGCAAGGCATTGGGTCCCCAAGACAAGAATCGAAAACCACGTATTTATTTAACATTATCTCAATATCTTGGAAGTATTTCGGACCTAATTTCGCCCCAGTCAACCCTTGTTCGCAACTGTTTTCAGAAACTTGAGTTACATCTCTAAAATAATCGCATAATATGTAAAAAAAAAACAAAAACAAAAAGTCCTCAAGTTTCCATCTGGAGATTAAGAACAAAGCCATGTTAAAACTGCGACTATATTGGGCTAAAATGATTTTATAACATTTACTATTACAAATGGACCATTAGGTCATGTCAGAGGATAACAACTGTCCCTTTTCTATATGGGGCTGTTTGTGTGTGACATACTGCTTTCTTAATTAGACACTGCTGCTCTGTTTTCAAACATGCTCTAAAACAACATGATGCCTGGAGTATTTGGAAGGTGTTCTTAGAATTTTACATTTGAATTGCAGTCAAATTTGTTTAATATTTTACTGTTTAAAATTGAGTTGTTTGGGTTTTTTTTTCTTAATTTCCTAATATAAGCAATTATGGTCTAATAGACATACATTGTTTTGATTCTATGAATGTGAAGTGTTTTTAGCTCTTTTATGTAGATTATTCAGAGTAATTACTTAGATATTTTTCTTTTTTGACCAGGCACTTACTGTGGAACAGCTGAAGGAAAAAACAGACCCAGAGCCAGACTGCACACAGTCTTTGTCAGACAATGATTTGAATCAGTCAGACATGGAAACTTGTGAACTTGAAGAAAGCAGACTGGAAACAAACATTTTGAGTGATGAGCAGAAGGAACCACAAGTGCCTTCTAAATGTCGCTCACGGCTCAGATCATCTGCTCAGTCAAGTTTATCTTCAAGGCCGTGTTTGAAAAAAATGTGCACCAAACAGCAGTTCTGTGTTTACTGTCGACAACCTAATACCAAAATAGCGAGGCATTTGGAACGTAAACATTCAAAAGAAACGGATGTAGCACATGCCCTCAGTTTTCCAAAGGGATCTAAAAGAAGGCATCTCTTACTCGAAAAGCTTCTCAAGAAAGGCAATTATCAGCATAACATTGAGGTCCTTCGAAATGGAAAAGGAGAAATTGTTCCTCAGAGTCGACCAAAGAGGAATAAATCCGTGATGGAGTATTTGCCCTGCCAGTACTGCCTGGCCTTCTACCTTCGACATGCCTTGTTTAGACATGAGCGAATTTGCAAGTTGAAGATAAATGTACAGTCGAGTTCAATTTCTTCGCAACATCGGGACACTGAGAGCCACCCTGAATCCAGTCTGGAGTCCTGTGTCCAACCTACATCTGAGCTGACCCCTCAGTCCCTTGCCAGGTTAAGCCCACTGCGTTCACCTAGTCCAAGATCCAGTCCTGAACGACTTAACAAACCCAGTTTCAATTGCTCTCCTCATTCCATCTCTCAGCACAGTCTCGAAACCTCCTCTGTGTCCCGTTGTCAGTCCAAACCTGAACTTCTAGAACCACCCCATCTTGAGTCTTGCCATGAGACTGGTCAGAGATCTGACCTAACAAGTTCACACCCTAGTGCCGAATCTCTCAGTCCATCCAATTCTGATCTTGGTCATTCTCTTAGTCCTGAACCATGCCGTCCACCTAGTTTAAGATCTAGTCCTGAGACGACTGTTCATACTAATCTGAACTTCTGCTCTCAACCTACGGACAGATCCAGTTCTCAAAGTACATTTCCTAGCCCTGAACCTTGCCACCAAACTACCCCCAGACCAATTACTGAACACATATCACAACCAAAGAAACCACATTTGGAATCATCTGATCCAGATCTGAGGCTACCGCTTACACCTGATTCATGTCATGAACCTAATTTCTGCTCCACTCCAGAATCTAGCTCTCAATCAAGTTTTGGATCCTGCCCTTGTTTAATGGACACGTGCAGCCCTAAAACAGATTCATACCCCAAACATTGCAAACAAACAAGTCTCAGAATCAGTCCTGAACCAAGCCCACAGAATAGTGAGGCATGCCTTCCTTCCACTCCAGAATCTAACCCTGATTCAAGTTTTGAATCCTGCCCTCAGTTTATGGGATGCAGTCCTAAAACAGATTCATACCCCGAACAGTCCCAACAAGCTAGCCCCAGAATCAGTCCTGAACCAGGCATACAGGATAATCAGTTATGCCCTCCTTCCAGCGTGAAGTCTAGTCCTGAACTCAGCCCACTACCTCATTCTGAATCAAGTCTTAGCTCTTTGCCATGTCTTGATTCATGCCTTCAGACAGCAGTGGTAACTAGTCCTGAAACAGATCTCTTGCCTACTCCTGAATCCTGCAACCAATCCAGTGTTGAATCTAGCCCACAGCCCACTCTTGACTCTAGTCTCAAATGCAATATGAAGTCCAGGCACAACCCAAAACCTAATCCTGACCTTTGCCACCAACCCAGTCAAAGTCGCAAGAATAACCAACCAACCCATTCAACTTACAACCTGAGACCTAAGTCAACACCAATGCCTAAGGTCAGCCCATGTATTGATAAAAGTGGGAACAGTGAACATGAGCTAGACTCAGATGTCTCGAGTGGAACTGAATATGATCCTGTTGGTGATGAGCATTCTTCTTGTAGCATGGACTCTGATGATGGTTGTGATGAAATGGGACTGAGAACTGAGAATGTTGATGCCTCAACACTGGACTCCTCATCTTGCCTGAACACCAGTTCCCAGTCTGAGATAAAGCCCACTGTCGAGTTCAGAACAAATGCTGAGTCACCCTCAAGACCAGACTCTTTTCAAAACCTCAACATAACCTGTAATACCCCTTCGAACTCCATGCCATTCCAACAATTATCTGTGAATATGTACAAGAAAACGGTCAGTGGTCGCAGATTATATAACAAAAAACATTTCTGTGTTTACTGCAAGAAACCCTGTGTAAAAATATCACGACATCTGAAGCAAAAACATACGAATGAACCAGATGTAGCACATGCTCTAAGTTTTCGTAAAGGGTCTGAGAAAAGGCAGCTTCTTCTTGGACAAATTCGTAACAAAGGCAATTATCTGCACAATATTGAAGTTCTTCAGAATGGAAGTGGAGAGATAGTTACTAACAAACGACCAACCGTGGATTATTCTGTTAGTGAGTACCTGCCATGTCAACATTGTCTTTCTTTTTTTATGCGTCATGTTCTGTGGAGGCACGAAAGGTCTTGCAAAATGCGAAATGAAAATGGCAATGGTTGTCGCAAAAGGATTCAGAAAGCATCATCTAAGCTACTCCCGATGCGAGGTTATCTTCCTGGATTTTGTGAGGAAATTTTGAGTAGAATGAATACAGACGATGTCTTGGATTGTATAAAAAAAGATTCTTTGATTTGCAGGTATGGTGACAGGCTTTTTGCGAGACTCGGGGAGGATAAAAAGCGCCAGGGATATATATCACAGAAGTTGAGAGAACTGGGAAGATTTATGCTGGCTGTGAAAGAGTTGGACCAAAGTGTTCAGCATTTGCAGCAGATACTCACTCCCTCTAGATTCGATTTGGCCCTAAAGGGTGCCAAGATGATTAGTGGATTTGATGAGTCTTCCAAAAAACTTGAGACCCCATATCTGGCATTAAAACTGGGCTATTCCATAAGGCAAACAGCTGAAATTCTTCTTGGGGAGAGTCTAATGGCCGATGATGCAGAGGCCGCAGGTTGCATAAAAGAATTTATTGATCTCATTGAGACAAACTGGATTTCCTGTGTTAAAATATGTGACATGGAAAGCTCTGAAAGCACTGGCTTGAAGAGTTGTTTAGATAGCTCTACCTGTCAGGAACTAGCCAACACAGAATCCATTTCTAACTCTGAAGAAGGGAACGTCTCCCAGTGCTGCCCAAAGGATGGTTTGCTGCCAGATTTAAGCCTTCAGCCCAGCCCGGAATCAAACTCAATTCCTCACCAAATCCTCACATCAGAGGTATTGCTCAGTCTTAATTCAAACGAGGAAGATTTGGACAACACTGAATGTGAGCTTGGCACAGGTCAGTTAAACGAGTCGCCGTTAAATCCAGCTCCAATAGAAAATGTTACCTGCAGCCTCAATGGAGAAGAGCCATCTGCCAGCCCTGCTACATCACCTCCAGCAAAACGGCAGACATCGAAAATGAACATTAAAGTCAATTCCAAGTTCAGCTCATTTTCTTGCCTAAAAGCGAACGCTAAACCAAAGGTCTCTTCAAAGTCTAAAATATCTTTAAAGTCAAGAGTGGTAAAAAGTCATAAAACCGATGCTGTCCAGCGAACATCTGGCAAAAAGCAGGTCTGCGCTTACTGTAAAAGACCAGTCACCAAAATTTCTAGGCATTTGGCAAGGAGACATGCAAAAGAAAAAGATGTGGCCCATGCCCTCAGCTTTCCAAAGGGTTCCAAAACTAGACATCTCTTACTTCAGCAGCTTCGTAATAAGGGCAACTACCAGCATAACATTAAAGTTCTTCAAAATGGAAGCGGGGAAATAGTCCCTCTGAAACGGTCAAAAAAAAGTTTTTTGCTCAAAGATTACGAATTTTGTCCTAGTTGCCTAGGTTTCGTTCTTAATCGTGACTTATGGAGGCATCACCAGATGTGCAAAATGAACAAGCGCGACAAAAATGCTCCTCGCCAGAGAAGGCCTCGGTCAACTTCATCCAAGACGATGCTCGACTCCGTTTCTGATGCCTGCCGGAATGTCATAAACCGCATGAGAGATGATGACATTGCCAAACACTTAAGAAATGATGTCTTGATCTGCAAATTTGGCAACAGACTTCTTGAAAAATGCGAGCATCTGAAGTCCCAACACTCTTACATACCACAGAAGATGCGGGAACTTGGACGATTTGTTTTGGTTGTGAAGGAGCTGGATCAGAGTGTTGAGTATCTGCATCAGGTGTTTACTGAATCTAGGTTTAATTTGGCTTTGGAGGCTGCAAAGAAGATAGGTTGTTTCGATCAGCAGTCTGACAGATTCAAAGCTTCCACGCCTGTTATGAAACTGGGTTATTCCTTGAAACAGGCCGCTGAAGTTGCTTTGGGAGAGAATGATATGGAAGAAGAGTCTGTAGCTGAAGCCAGAAAGTTCATTGAGCTGCTTGAAACGGACTGGTTTACGTACGTCTCCTCACATTCTTGCGCTTCTCAAAGCTCTGTCAGACAGAACCAGGAGGACATGGCTCTTATAGAAGATCTCATCAAACTCCAGAGTTTTCTCAGACATACTGAAGAGCAAGCAGAAAAGGACTTGTCGGAGAACCCTAATCCAGATGCATGGAAGAGACTATGCCGTAGTCTCCTTGCTACAGTGAGTCTGTTTAATAGATGTCGAAAACCTGTGTCCGATCAAATGCTGCTTGAAAACTATCGAGAGAGAACCAAAGAACCTTTAAGTGAAGACAAGTGCAAGACCCTAACAAGTTTGGAACAGGGTCTTACTGGCAAGTTAGTCCATGTTGAAAGCTCTTGTAGGGATGGAAGTATGGTACCCGTTTTTCTTACTGAAAGAATTGAGTCATCCTTGGACATCCTTACCAAATACCGAGAGCGTGCAGGTGTTCCTGAAGGTAATCCTTATGTGTTCGCTCGAATGGAAGCTTCTGCCCATGAAAGGGCCTCCAACTGTCTGAGAGATTTTGCCCAGAATTGTGGCGCTAAAGGACCAGAAGGTCTTTCAAAAGTGTATGCACACAAGTTTGTGGCAACTGTATTCCAAATTCTGAGCCTTAATGAGGGGGAAATGCACGATGTGGCTATGCTCGTGGAGGATGGCAGCATAAACTGCCAAAATCTGAAAGAAAATCCCTCGAAGTTGGCCAAGGTCTGCAACCTGCTGCGGGAAATGGATCATGGAGCTGAAAATGCTCATGACAAAGCAAAACCTTCAGCTGCCAAAGGTATTTTCTTCTGCATTTCTATGTACTGAAACATACGAGTCCGTTTATTTTTTTTTCAACAACACTGCTCAAAGTGGGTGTATCCTAGTGGGTAGGATACTTGCCTCTGGACCAAAAGGTCATGGGTTCGAATCCTACCTTCAGCATATCACCACTGAGTTACTGAGCAAGACCCTTAACCCCAACTTGGTCCAGGAAGACTGCCCCCTGTAGTTAGGGAACGGAAGTTGCTTTGGATAAAAGCATCTACTAAATTCTGTAAATGTTTGACACTTTCAATACAGAGATCTGTTTACATTTTTAAAAAATACCTATAATACTGCTTAAATAGTAGAAGTATTAATGATGCCTCTAATGGTCTTTACTAGGTCCTGGTGCACCAAAAGACAGAAGGAAAAAATGGAGTGTTGAAGAACAAGAAGCTGTGGGGAGGCAAATGGCAAAA
Organism: Brachyalestes nurse; assembly: GCA_037974405.1. Lineage (NCBI taxonomy): Eukaryota > Metazoa > Chordata > Actinopteri > Characiformes > Alestidae > Brachyalestes > Brachyalestes nurse. Next base: position 14,344 of record JBBPCY010018498.1, read on the forward strand.
TATATATCGCTCATGAAGGTGCCGGGCAAGAAAGAGTGTCTGAAGTGTATAAAGACAGAGCCAGATGTTCTCAAATCAAGAACGTGGAGGGATATCAAAAATTATGTGCACAACACCATACAGTCGCGCAAAAGAAGGCAAAAAGCAAAGCAGATGGAAGAGGAGCAGGATGACAGTGATGGAGGAGACTGTGATGGAGTAGCTGATGCGATGGATGCTGCCACAGATGGGCCTTGTTTGAAGAGAAGAAAGCTGAGACGGGTGTGAATGCACGCCTAGATGTGTCTTTTCCAGAATGTTACATTTTCTTGTAGAATGTTACTTTGCCTCGTTTTTTTGTGTATGTTTTTGTGTTTGCACTAATGATCATGTCCAACAAGCAGACAAACCCAAAAATAAAGATATAAATAGCTCCAATGCTTAACACTTCATCCCTGAAGGGAAATTAGTGTAAAAGTAGCTTTCATTACAAGATAAGTACACTCCACATAATAAACAAAAAAAAGTTACATTACAATTACATTACCTTTTATAATGTGTTTATAAAGGTAATGTAATACAATGTAAATGTGTGTGTGTGTGTGTGTGTGTGTGTGTGTATGTATGTATGTGTATATATGTGTGTGTGTATATATGTATGTGTGTATATATGTGTGTGTATGTAT
>JBBPCY010018508.1:0-37010 GCA_037974405.1 Brachyalestes nurse
ACACACACACACACACACACATACACACACACACACACACACACACACACATACACACACATTTCACATAAACTACCCAAACAAGAGATTTGTGCCCAGTTCTGTCTCTCACTCGTTATCTCTCTCTTCCCCGAAGCACTCGTTCTGTCATCACTGTAAAGAGCTCAGCTAAAGATGCATCAAATCAAGCAATTAAGCACAACCATTCATGCCATGATTGCATTATTCTGCTTCCTTCATGAAGCCGAGCACTATGGCACACACACTCCTGAAGTAGGCCACAGGCTGCGTTTACTCGAGCGCAGGGACATGTGCAGGAATATCACTGACAATGGAAGCTCAGCCACAAAGGACAGAAATAACACTGCAGCCAATAGCTGATGTTTGTGCAATCAAGGCACGCTGTGGTAAGTGGAGCCGTAACAGTAGGTTCAGAATTGGCTTTAAAAGAGTATGATTATAATTACTGTTATATCCTTCACTCATGATTAGATTATTTTCTTCTGTTTCTTTTGTCATTCGGTCTATCTCACTCTCTCACTCCATTCTAAGAAGTGTTTTTCACCCCTAAGAGTGCATTCTATAGTGAAAACAACTTCAGCACGATCTTCACATCGAAGGCATCAGTGTTATGTTAGTTATGTGTGGAAGTACATCACGCAAAACTATTTCTGCTTCAGCTCTGTTGTTTGTTCCTGAAATAATATTTCAAGCAGCAAATGGTTCATTTTGAAAGAAAAAGATAAATATTATAACATTTCAGAACATACAGCTCACATATAATCGTTGTGATATACTCATATACTCACACTTTAGAGCACGTAAGTCACATAAACGCACATATTCCAGCATAAAATTAACATATACTCACATATTATAACATGTACCTAACATATACTAATATAATATCACATAACTAACATATACTCACATATTATAACTGAATAATAATTGAAAAATATACTTACATATTATACCATACTTACATATGATCTCACATACACTCGTAACACATAACTCCATGTCATAACTCAAAGGTACATGCATATTATAACATAAAACTCAAATATACTCAATTATTATAACGTTACTCATATATATTTACATATTATGGCCTATAACTCACATATATAAACGTTATAACACACGTCTTTGTAGTAAAGCACAGATGTTAAGCAAATAAGGTTTCATTAAGCATCTGTATGTCTGTTTATAGTGTGTATCTTTTGAGTTAGTGGTACTCATTTCACTCAAAGGAGTAGCTGATACACAAGTCACTCATGTGATTTTGTTTCTTTAAAGGTAAAGTTACACTGAGTGATGGGACTAAATTAAATGAATCTACCTTCTCAATAATTGAAGGATTATAAAACTAAGCCCAAACATTCAAACTCCATGAACGTCTTTTGATTTAATGAACTTAAAGATGTTAAAACAACTACTTACCATACATAGACATTTGCATATGATAAAAAACAACAAAACAATGATTAAGGATAAGCAAGTAATCTCAATCAAATAAATACATCAGTTAACTGCTTAATGGCATTGAGCTGTCCGCACAGGTTAACCATAACAGGTGTGCCATAATCTACAGCCATATTCTCAGTTTCGGTGGTAGATTTCAGCACCAAGTTCTACATTTTCCATAGTTTTTTCTCATCTTCTCATTTGCGAATAGGAATGCTCCACTTCAGGAGACTCGCTGTATTCATCGTTCACCAGGTGTGTAGCATTTGCTCAAAAATAGCATTTTTCCTTAACAAACTCCAACAATTCCTGCTTTTCCAGATCATGGCTCCAGAACCTCCTGAGTGTTTGCCCAAGTGCTCGAGCAGAGCTCAGTGTGTACGTCATGCCGAAGGGTGTTTTTCGTGTGTAGAACCCAGATTGGTTCGGAGTTCGTGATGATGCTGTGTTGTTTGCAAATGAACCATTGTTTGACATGAAGGCACTTGCAGCTACTTCAAAGCTGCCACCGGTTTGCGGAAGAGCGATTAGCTTCGTTTTTGCATACTCACCCAGTCCGGTGGGTTTGTTTGGGCCTCATTTTCTCCCGTTTCCACAATGGCCTTCATGGCCTTTTTCGTAGCTGGCATAGTTGACATAATGTTTCGCATGTTATTTTTTTTCTGCCAGATTGGGAACAGAAGCGAAGAGGCTTGGATTCCTTACTGAACCCATTCCATTATTTATCCAGGACTTACTTTTTTCGCAACAGTGTTTTATTGATGTATATAGAATGCGTGAGTTGGCGTCGGCCAGTTTATATGCAGCTTAGTTTTGAACAACATCCTGATTGGAGCTTTAAGCCCTTTGTAATCGTTATACGTCCATCTCCTGAGCTGCGTCTTGCCACAGTGTTCTCCTGAAGATCTTCTGATTTTTTTTCTCTTCTTTTCGTCTCGTTGAGATGCTTGCTGCAGTAAAGAATGCCTATAGAAAGGAGGCGAAGCATTTCCACCTCACCAGAATCATCCCAGCTGAGCACATGTCAAGGCTAATTAGCTTGTTGTGCCATTGTCAATGCGACCATTAGCTGGGCTCATTTACGATCACCATTATTAAGGGAGTTATATACTTATCCAATCCAAGGCCTTCTTTTCTTCTTTCAAATGACTGTGTGTGTGTGTGTGTGTGTGTGTGTGTGTGTGTGTGTGTGTGTGTGTGTGTGTGTGTGTGTGTGTGTGTGTGTGTACATGCATCTGTGTATTGAAAGAGTGTATTCATGTGTTTCTTCTTCCTTGCGCAAATAAAAGCAAAAAACAATGTTCATGGTTTCAAAAAATGTTTCCGAATTTAATACATTGCTGTGCTAAAGAAAATGTGTACAGCAGTCTTTCATTGGCACTATAATGTGACTATAAAGCTTCACAATGAGTTAAACTCATTTTAATAAAGCTGTTCAGTACTGTGCAAAAGTCTTAGGCACCTGTGCAAATTGTTTGTATCAGCTGTGGGCTTTTTTCTGCCGGCAAAATCACAGCTGAATATTAGAATAAATGCAAACAAACAAGAAAGCAGTAAAAAGTATCAACTGCAAAGTAGTCAATATTTTGTGAGCTGGTTAGAAGAACACAGGTTTGGTTCCAGGTTTCTGCTCAGTGCCTCCAGTCATTGGGTGAATTAAGAAAAAATCCATAAGCAACACACCTAATTTAATCTATTGAGGTAAAATCTATTGAGGTAATCTATTGAGCAAGCCAGGTATTTGATGGAGCTGCAAGTAAAACTGGGCTTCCATGAGGAAAGAAGTCTAGAAATAGTTATAAGAACACATACATCAAACCACCATTTGCTCTATTAATGTTGTTTGTATTTGTTGTAATGTTAGTGTTTTAACACCAACTTAACACTACTGCTCAGTAGTAAACAACTTTTAAACATAATTTTCTCAGGTACTTAAGACTTTCGCACAGTACTGTATGCAGAGAATTACCTGTATTAATATAATGCTATAAACAGTGGCATATGGTAGTAGGATCCTGCTGTTTGGGCATGTTTGGGTCAGCTTGTCAGAACCTTTCGTGCATGTGGTTATAAAAACGTTTTCATTTCAGATCAGGTTGGATATTTTTTGGGCTGGGTGGGGTGGGCAGGTGCTCATAATGCATCAGGCCTGATAAACCCTGATCTATGTATCACTAATATCTAGACAAACGATCAGTGGTGGTAACTGGGCAATATACACAACTTTTTACTGTTCATTTAAACTTCTTTTCCCTCCAACATGTTCAGTTAAGCAAGTGAACAGTAATTGTACATTGAAATTGTGCAAATGTTGTTCTCTGAAGAGGTTGTGTACTTTACACTTAGAAAATCAACAAAACATGTCCTTTAACCAAGGACCAACTCATGCATTTGACTGTAATTCTCTCTCTACACAGTACATAATGGATGAAATTACCACAGTAAATGATTAAAAGAGAAAGAGAGAAACTGGGACTCCAAACAACCGTGCAAGATGTAGAAGACCACCACAACTGTCCCCATCAGATAAACAGCACTTAAAGCTTCCATCTGTGAGGCAAAATCAAGCTTCACTCTCGCATAAGGTTTAAAATATCCCCAGGTGTTTCTGTCCATCCCTCCACTGTGAGAGAACAGCTACTGAGAAAAGGAAACAGACACAAAAGAAGAACATCTACAGCAGAACTGAAACTGGACCTCTGAGATGTGGATGAAGGTTTTATGGACGGAAGAGTATAAATTTGTAATTGGATTTGACTTGGACAAGGGGAGCAGAAAGTCCTGCTGACTTTCAGGACATACATTTGGAGAAAAACAGAAAGCAAGTTTTCTGAAAAGGATGTAACAACAGCAAATGATAGACACTAAATACTGAACCATCTGATATGTTGTTGTTGAGACTTTGGCATCATTTCTGGTTAGAAACTGTATGTATAATGAATTTAATGAAAGGAAGGTCTCGGGTAACAGAAGGAAATAGTCTAATAGTAATTGTAACAGGTGAATTAGCAACAGAAACGTGTCACTCTTTTTCTGGGAGATTCAGTCGTCTTCTGAATCTCTGCTTTCTTTTATTACCATTAAAGCTGAGCTGCCAGGTTTGGTTCATTAAAGGGAGTCATTCCAGCCATGAAGAAGACCACATAATTTCATCCCTGAGCTTCAGTTTTGTGTCACAGAGATGTGCACATAACCGACAGAAAGTGGAGGCATGTGGGATTTGGGTAGATTCCTTCACATACTGTGACCTTTGATGGACCATGCATAGCTTTATGATGAGAACCTCAAAACAAAAATGACACTCATGGATTTTTTACATTTACTTCCCATGTCTGACAAGAACGTACTGGGCAAGCTCATTTTTGAAGTTTGGAATGCTTTGCTGGAAATCGAAGCACCAGAGACAATTTCTCCTGTAAACCAGCACTAGGTCTCCCAGTAATTCACACACACTTAAAAATAATGGAGCCAGAAAAGAATTTTTAGAGCAACGCCACTTTTACTTTCCTTTTCAGTAGACAGTTCTTTAACTGTCCACTGGAACCTAAAGTGTTTTTTCTGTCTTCTTAAATGGTTCATTGTGTGATGCCCTAGAAGAACCACTTTTTGATTCCTTAAAAGGTGCTCAAAGAACCATTTTTGTAAATGAGATGAGGTTAAAGAAATACATAAACTTTCTTTGAGGAGCCCCTTAATTTGGTAAAGAATTTTTGCATCAAGTGAAGGCTCTTTATACCTCTCAAATATTTTTTTGTTCTTCTATGGCTTTCTATGGCAGAATCAAGTAGATTAACAACTCAAACCTGTCCATATTTGTCATACTTGCCCAATGTGTTGCATGTTTTTTTATATTCATTGGTTGAATTTGAATTGCAAAACCATTTCATTTTGCTCTTTGTTTTTTCACCTCTTGTATTCTTTTTTTGTCCGCAGCCTATGTTTTCTGCCTGCGGCTCACATCGCTTGTTCCAGAGATGGAAAATCATGTTGAGCGGGAGAAAAGCTGAAAGGCAGCTTAGAGCATTTACACACACACTCACACACACACACACACAGGCCACTCCATATGTGGTACCAGAACGGTCCGATATAGATCTATTACTCACCGCTCAAACATATCCATTCAGCCTTAAGTGGCCTTGTTGGGTCTTTGTGAAGCACAAAAGCAACCTGCGCTCTCGGGAGAGGAAACGAACCTCATTTCAAAAAAAGGGAGGGGGGGGGGGCAGAGGAAGGGGGTTTAGTAAAAGAAAGAAACGCAAATGCAGGTGCTGACCTCCAGTGTAATACACACATCTGTCCGTATCTGCTCACAGTTTCACCACCAGTGATCCTTATCGCTGATCCAGTCTCTGGATTCTCAGTGGCTAAATCTGGCAGCCATTCAAAGCCCAGTCTAGTGCACTCCACTTGGGCCCTCGGCAGCCTCCACTTCCTCTCAGATAGGCCTGGGCTATCAGCAGCCTAATCCCGCCAAAAGTGGTCACTTGGTGCGATTTTGGAACACAAACAGTAAACACCCTGGCAGCGTCTGCATGAGTGGGCACGGAGCCCACCACAGCTGCTCAAACAGGAAAGAATGACTTTAGATAAAGGAGAAGGGAGATAAGAGTTTAAATGCATGTAAACCGCTAAAGATTGGCTAAATTACTTAGCGAGGGAGAGATGAGGGCAGGAAGAGAGAGAGTGGGAGAGAGAGAGAGAAAGAGAGAGAGAGGTAGAGAGAGGGAGAGAGAGTGACCCTGTGTGTCCATTTGGGCAGTATATTATTCTTTATGAATATATGCTTTTAATGTACAGTTTCTCTTTAAATGTTGTCCAAAAATTAATTTAGTAAAAGGGGCACCATCCAGGTTTTGAGTTTAAACCCTATTGATGCCATAGTCATTCCTGCCAAGTCTCAATCTCTGTGTTGGTAAGATGGTCCTTCCTTTCTCCTCGCACTCAGCAAAATGCTTGTCATCCTTTGACTGCATTGGCAGTTAGTGTTCTCCTCCAAGCATGTTGATGCTGCGTCAGTGGCAGTTTGAAAAGTCACATCTGATTTGTTCCTTTACCTGATAGAGGAAGTAGTTCTCAGGGAGGACTGATAAGCCGTGACTAGCTGAATCATGTCAATCATGAAGTTACAAACGGTCAAAAGAGGATCTCAGGTGTCAATTGTCCAATCAAAGTCTTAAAATGTACTCCTAGATGTAAAGGACCCAACTAATGTCTTCAAGTATGATCCAGGTGTGCCTAAGGTGGTTTTTTGTTTTTATACAATAGGAGGCACTGTTTGAAGGGACACTGCAGAAATAATACAGAAATGCTAGCCTAGTACAGAATGCTGGCCTAATACAAAAAAGATCAAACATATTATAAATGAGTTACAATTATATTCTTTTTTATTAAGTATACTAAGTATACTTGTTTTTTATTTATTTTTATTAAAGTCCTGCTGCAAACCTACCTATTGAGTATCAAAAGTGTTCTACATCCTGGTGCACTGAATATGACTGGAACACTACTGAAGCATTCGATCTGAGACACAGCCTGAAATGAAGAGAGAGAGAAAGAGATAGAGAGAAGGAGAAATTCGGTTTTATCATAATTCAGCTCAACCACAAGGTTATGATTTAACGTTCTTAAATGCAGCCTGCGTATTGAAATGTGCAGAGGCGTGGGTTGGCCCTTTGTAATCTAAAAACAGCAGTTTCAGCTGAGGTTCATTTCGAGGTAGGTGTTTGCACAAGGCTGCATTTGCATCGAAATTGAATATGACACATGTTATGTAAATATTCAAAAGAATCCATGATGTATTGATATAGATCTGTGAACACCCTCAGGAGGAGGGCTATTGTGGTTGGAGGAGTAAAGAGAGGGTGTGTTTAGGGTGACTGCAGGGGTGTGTTAGGATTAATCTGACATGACAGAGGTCAGCAAAGGTCAAGTGGGGTCACAGGCTACATCCGGGCATTGAATGGGACTCGCTATCAAATTAGCCAATTTCATTAACCTTAAATATTGATTTATCCAGTCGCTTGGAACTGGCTTGATTTTGCCTTTTAACGGTCACTGGGTTTTGTGCACCTGTGAAACGTCCAGAGTGCGTTCTAAATGGGTCACTAGCTTTAGTTTTAATTTTTAATAATTGTTAAAGTACAGCTATAAATGCCATGTGTTAAGCTTAACAACTGAAGCAAAAAGCGTACAGACGCTAATTACGCCTCTGTCCCATATCTCACAGCTTACAAAGTCATTTCATTTCAGACTAACAACCTGCAAAATCTCCAGCGCTGAATCCTCTCTTACAGACTTGATCTGCGTCCAGCTAGATTGAAATATACGCTGTGCGTTAATTCAGCACTGGGTTTTTGTGTTATAAGATGTTCAGTATCATATTGTTTGGGGAATTGCAAGGCTCCTTTGCTTGATCTTCTCCATCTGACATCCAAAATGTTCCTTTGGAGTACAGCTGCAGCGTTACCTCATGCAAACCTTCTACAATTTCTGGTTTAATGGGAGGCTGTGGCAGTGATGGATGGAGGTGAAGGCCAGTAATCTGGAACCTGAGCAGTAAAGGTCTCTACTGCACCCTGCTGTCCACTGCTCAGAATCACCATCAGAATCAGAATCCCAAAACCTTATTGAACTGTGAGGAATTTGCTGGACAAAGTAAAGAACAATATAAATTATTAAGTCAAAATAAAATCCAACAAAAACCTCTACAGAAAAAAAAACTAAAAATGAAATACATTACACTACACACCTGTTTTTCAGGGTTTGTGTTAGGCCCCTTACTTCCAGTGTAGGGTAATCCTAATTCCTCAGCATACCAAGACATTTTGGACAACACCATGATTCCAACTTTGGGGACACAGTTTGGGGAAAAGTTCCTCAAAGACATGGTTGGATGAGTTCAGTGTGGAAGAACTTGACTGGCCCACACACAGCCCTGACCTCAACCCCATCCAACACCTTTGGGATGAACTGGAACAGAGATTGCTTTGAGTCAGGCCTTCTCGTCCAACATCAGTGTCTGACCAGTGTCTGAGTGTCTGTTAAAGTCTATGTATTTGAATTCAATGTCATTAAAGTCCCTGTTGGTGTAATGGTTAGGCATCCCAATACTTTGGTCCATATAGTGTATGCTATATACACAAATTCTGGGGTTTTAATAGCATAGATAATATTATACATATAGATGTGATTTACTGGTAACACAAATAGTGGTTAGGAGTTTTTCTTTATACTGAGTCTGTTATTGCACATAATAGAGATCAGTAGTAGATAAGTATTATTCACATGGTAAGACCATTGCAAATAATAACAATCAAATAATGCACATAATGACAATGATTTAAACTCAGTAAGTATTATCATTAAGCAGAAAGGTGTTACATGTGATTACTGTATCCTAGCTTTTAAAATAAAATGCTTTATCTTTAATATTATGTTTACACCAAATATGTTAAAACCAACAGGTGTCTGACTATTAAGGTAAAATTTAAGGCTGGAATGAGTAATTTAAGATAACCGGAACAGCCCAGCCATGCATGCTAAAGAATGTTAGCCAATAGTCACTGATTAGCATTATTTAAATGGTATGCGAACTGGTGATTACTAGCCTTCATTCGTTGTTAGCAACATTAGCATGCATACCTGGGCAATTTCTTCAATATTTGACTTCTAATCTTATGGTTAAGACCCAGTACTCAGCAATTATTATGATTTGTTTATAATAATGAAAAGGTCATATACGGGGGAAAATGTTTCACTGTTTTTCACTCTTCATTTTTTTTATTTCATAATACCTCATTAGTTATATTGTTGTTTGTTAATTTGATAATTAATTCAATCAAGTTAATTTAGTTAATTTGATCATTTGTTTGTTGTTGTTTGTAAAATTGCTAAAAATCTCCTGGTTCCTAAGGCTTAGACGTTTATCCGGGTTTGCAGAGAAGAATTCTGTGCTGTTCACGCTGCGTGCTGTGGTGTGTTCATGTATGACAAATGGACACTTTACACATGTAAATAATGGCACAAATATTGGAGAAATCTTCATTAGCCTTATGTTAGGGTTTATTATCTCAGTCTATGTGCCTTGCACGCATATGTTTTGCATCATATTTTATTTCTGACTATTTGATAGACAGACAGACAGATAGACGAATAGATAGATAGATTAATATTTAATTAATTTAATTAATATGAATTATGAATACCAAAACTTTAACTGCCTTTAATTTATTATATTTTATTCCATTCATTGTCGTCTTAAAAAGCAGTTAACAGAAATTGATTGTTCTGTGTGCTCCACTGGGTGGCGATCTTGCCCTGAGAATGTGAACGTTTATTTATCTGTCTGCCATATCAAAAATATTAATGAAATATTGTGTTCCCGGATGTTTAACCATCTCAGCTATTCTTGTCATTCATGCTCTGTGTTCACACTTCAGATGGAGGCAGAGTTTGTATACTGAAACATTAAAATCCCAATCCACCAGTTAAAGATAGCAACTGATTAAAATCTTGCTTGCGTGTAGTTATCGATTATAGTGTAGATGCTCTAAAACGTTGTTTATATAATATACATGTAAAGTAATATAATAAAATATAATACAATATAATATCAATAAAATGACTTCCCACAACCTTCCACCACACCCCAAGCTTGCTTAGAGGTCCTTCCTGATCCCGTGTTACACTCAAAAATAGGTTTTTGTTCTTTATGCTCTGTTGTTTCAGGAGAAGCAGAACTGTTTCTTCTGTCACTGACAATCTTTTGCTTCTGAAACACCCACATGTTTCTGTTAGGAGATGCAAATGAGAAATGAAGAGAGGTGAACACGTGCATTGTCCACACATGCAAATAAGAGTAGTTAGTTCCCATAAGGGGTATATATCACCATCCTTTCTGTAACACAGCTACAGTATCTGCTGCTCTAGTGTTGACACCAGTTGACAGTATTTTAAATGACCCTCATTGGCTTCCTTAGAAAAAAATGTTAAGGTTTCATGTTTCACTTTCACCGCTTGCTTTGTATCTATATCGAATATCAAGCCATCAAGTATTTTTGTGCTTTGTTTAAAAGTTACTTTCCCTTCACTTTTTCCCTGAGGTCACACAGTGCAGAACCAGTACAGTATAGTGGGTCCAAGTAAATACTGAGAAATTCAATTAGACACAGCCGATTAAATTGATTTACCCCTGAAAAAAAGTGGATTATCCGGCCTGGAAAATGAATCTGAATGGAAAAAAACCCAAAGGAATTGTTAGGTAAATAGAACTGCTTGAAACACACACATCAGTTTCTTATTGCGGCCTTTCTTATTTTGCTCGATGCCGTTATTGGATTGAAAACAAAAGTCCTGACTGTTTATGCATGTTTCTGAATATATGCAGCAAACCTAAACATATAGACAGTAAATTATATTGATATCATTGAAATTTGCAGCATATATTTAAAAAATAATAATTATTATGTTATAAAGTCATTTACAAAATGAAAATTAGATTATTAGATTAGATTATATACTAGATTATATGCTTACTATCCACAGGATTATGTGTAAACAGTATAGTTTTGAGAGTTTCATTTTGACTTTTTACTATATTTTACATTGTTCTTTTTGTGTGTCTGTGTAGTTTCCTCTGAGATCAGTAATTTCTTCTGAGATCAATATCTTTTTTTATTCTGGTTCTGAAAATGATACTGTTTCCACATCTGAGTACAGTACAGTGTACCAGACAATATTTTCATTATAGGATGTTTTATGGATATAACTGTTAGTTTGTGTGAAATCCTGTAATATGATATAATCTGCTATTTCATGTTACGAGCCAACAACATGAACTTCTGCCCTCCTGACTGGGCTGCAGGCTGTGTTGGTGAGGTCAGAGACTCTGCAGTCAGACAGAAATAGTATGAGATGCTCCAGACTCATCTGTGTGGGGTATCGGTGTGATGCATGGCCTTTTCACTACAGTGTGAAATGTGTGTGGAAAATGTGATGCAAATATTAGAAGCTTGTGCCTAAAGAGAATGGACAAGAGAGGCTTTTGTGCAGGAGAGTGATGGATAGATGTGTGTGTATGTGTGTGTGTGTATACATATTCACATATGTAATACTAATATTAAGACTAAGACTAATACTAATACTAAGAGTACTACTAATAATACTTTTATATAGCGTTTTCCAAAGGCAGAAATATAAAGGGGAAAAAAACAAATAAGCAAACAAACAAACAAGATGATTAAACACCTCAGTAAGACCACAAAGAACAACACAAAAGAATGCTGTCAACAGTTTTAAAGCAGTTAGAGGCTAATTTGAAAAGATAGGTATAATTACACACACACACACATCTCTATCTCTTTCTGTCTCTCATGTACATTTAATACATATTTATATATATAGGTAGATGGATATTACTATTACTTGCTCACTGGTGGTCCGGACCATTGGTCAACAGGGTAGGAGGGGTTGACAAACAAATGATGCATAGAAACAGATAGACGACGTTCTGTAATTCTAAATTTTCAGTAATTCTAAATTTAAAACACCCTTTGTCAGTTTTATATTAAGTTACAACATTAAGACTTGTTCTTTCTTGCGGTTGTGAGGCTTTGTTCCCAAAGTGGGGATCGAACACAGTAAATGCATTGTGGAGCCACATCATTAGGTAGTTGTCTTGTATCTGCACTCGCTGCACATTTAGAAGCTCCACTGACCGTATAGGTGCGCTTTGTAGTTCACAGTTTCAAACTGTGGTCCTGACCATTGGTGGACATGGAAAGGGGGCTATCAAATGATGCAGAGAAACCAATGGACCACAGCCTGTAATTGTAAACTACAAAGTGCACCTATATGGTCAGGTGGAGCTGCTGAATGGACAGTGAGTGTAGATGCAAGGTAGGCTTGGTATTTTTAAACTTTCTTGGACTGCAGCTGGTGTAAATAGTGTATTTGTATAGAGTGGTTTTTATTGGATTTCTTTAGACTTTATATTTTATATTGTTCTTTAAAAGAACATAAAGTAGAATTTTGTTGGTTCTGTAGGTTAAACTCCAGAAAATGTATTAAATGTACATGACAGAGAGAAAGAGATAGAAAGAGAGAGAGAGAAAAGGGAGATGGAAACAGAGAGAGAGATAGAAAGAGAGAGGGGAGAGAGAAACACACACACACACACACACACACACACACGCACATTCTGTGGATGTTACGTTTCCTATAGTCTCTGTGCTGCAGGCTCAGCAGGGTGTGGAGCCAATTAGCCTGAGCTGTAACCCAGTCTGGCACCAGCACACACTCGCCCAGAGAACAGGGGCTTTGTGTACCACAGACACTTCATTCTGCCACTGTCTGTTTTCACACGGCCCCTCGCTCTCCGGACTGTGTAGTGGTCCGATTGTATCAGCCTGTTGTCCACTCTCTGCACGTCTTCTTTTCTCAAGGCATTCTGAATATAAGTGCTGTGTATCGATGCTATTTAACTTACAGACTTTACCTAGTTCTTTTAGTTTTGAAACTTTTATTATTGTGATGACAAGCAGCTATAAAATCAGATACAAAAATGAAGAACAAGGGGCTGATGCTCTTGCAAGATCTCCCAGAACAGTGGTGGGAACAGTGTGGTGTTGTATAAGACAAGGAGTTTGCTCAGAACTCAGCTCCTTACGTTTGTCCACAGCTCTTGTTGTTCAGGCTAATCAAGCTGCCCATTACAGGATCACCCGCTTCCCCTTTTGTCCACACCGGTTCAGGCACTGCTGAATATTTCATTGCTGGAGTTTCAGTGTCTCAGTTTACCATCGGCCCAGAAAGGAGAATAACTCCAGTATCAGGCTGTCAGAAAGAAAGAAAGAAAGAAAGAAAGAAAGAAAGAAAGAAAGAAAGAAGGAATGAAAGAAAGAAGGAAGGAAGGAAAGAAAGAAATAATAAAAGAAGGAAAGAAAAAAAAGATGAGAGTAAAAAAAGGAACCCGATAAAGAAAAAATAAGTGAGAGAAGGAAAGTGAAAAAGAAAGACAGATAAAAAATGAGAAGAGAGAAAGAAAGAAAGAAAGAAAGAAAGAGGGGTGATTAAGAAATAAATACAAAGACAGTGAAAAAAACAAGAAGTGAGAAAGAAGGAAAGGACAGAAAGAAAGAAAGTATGAGGTGAATATGAAAGCGAAACAGAAAGACAATTAAAAAATAAGACATGAAAAAGAAAGAAAGAAAGAAAGCATAACAAAAAGAAAAAGAGAAAGAATGAGGAAACTGAATTTGAGAAAGACGGACAGAAGGGAAGACTAGAAGGTAAACAAGAAAGAAAGAAAAACAAAAAATAAAAGGCAGAAAAAAGAGAGAGATATTGTACTCCTCCCTCAGGTATCCACATACTCCCTCCCTCCTCCTGTTCTGCTGTGTATATAAAGGTGTGTTCCACTCCCCAGCAGAGTGCTGTTCTCTCCTCCTCTCACTCCTCTGCTCGTCCCTCCATCAGCAAACCTTACAGGTAAGAGCTCAGTCTGGAGCAGCCTGCCCCTCTGGTCTCAGCTCACAGCTCACACCTTTCTGGTCTCAGCTCACAGCTCACAGCTCATACCTCTCTGGTCTCAGCTCACAGCTCATACCTTTCTGGTCTCAGTTCGGTTCTAACCTCTCTGGTCTCAGCTAAGTTCTAACCTCTCTGGTCTCAGCTCTGCTCCTGCTCCAGGGGCCTCCATTAGATCCTACTGATAGTGATTCTCGACCTCTGTCTGAACGTTTAAGGTTGAAAACTGTGCGTGTGATCAAGTGGATGCTGAAAAGTATATTGAACTTGTTTCTCTCTGAAGTGAGATGACTTTGAAAGCCTGAAGGATTTCATGACTCATTGAGCTAATTGTGTTTGCTTGTTTGAAGTAACTCAAACGGGACTTAACAACAAGAACACCATTGTTTCCTTGACAACTAATCCAGCGTTAGTGGACTGAGCTGATTGTTTGATACGCCAGTGCAGACAATACCTGCTGTCTCCTTCACCACCACACACTTATCTCTTTAATGAGCTCTCCTTCAAAACACAGATGCTGCTGTGCTGAGTGACGGGACGGTGTGGTGTATTCAGTTACAAAAAGCAACATCTCTACGCTGATCTGAGATCAGCTTTCATTGTTTTAAGATGGAAAACATTAGAGCTCAGTCAGCAGTTAAACAGATCAGTGTTCACTTCTAGCTGGAGCGCTAAAACAGCCTACCAGACAGACTGAAGGTTTCCAATGAAGCATAAAGACAAATGGATCAGAGAGGTGTGAAATGACTTTGTGTCATCTCTTTCAAGCAGAACCGTCTTGTTGGGTCTGAATTTTTTTTCTCATGTTGGTGCAAAACCTCTTATCTCCAAAAAAGTAATGTGAAACAAACTACTCTTAATTTTTAATGTGTGTCATTTTAGGATATTTAATTTCTATTGATCTGTTCATCATGAAAGTGTGCCCCAGTGTGAACAACATTTCACATTTACAGATCATGTAAAAAAATGCTTTGCATCTGAAATCAACTTACAAAACTTTGACATGTTTGTGATTTTCTAATTGAATGTAAGTACCTAACCCCCCATAGAAATCAACTTTTTACACATTTTACTACAGAACTAATTTGCTAATTTGTTTATTTTAACACATCGGAGAAGAAGAAGATGTAGTCTGAAAAAATAGCATGTTTTTTCCAATATGTCAGTTTTTGCAGAAAGATATAATATTTTATTTTTCCCCTATAAAGGATGGTTACTTTTATTCACATAGAAAGTCATTGAATTATCATGTGACCAGTTTTCTGGGCCAGTTTTCCCAGACACAGCTGAAAACTAAAAACGTCTTAGACTAAAAAAGATTCCAGGTTCCAGTGGTTACTCCCCATGGGCATTTCAGTTTAGTCCAAGACTGGACTTCTTCCAGCAAACCATATGCATCAACAGCAACTGGCACACTACACGTTACAGTACATGGTCTATTCTGTACATTTTCACACTTGTTTAAACTTGTTTAAACTTGTTTAAACGTTCTATGGATCTTTATTACTTAGTGTGTTGTTTAATTCTCTCTTTAATGTACTGTAACTCTATTCCACAGATGTTTCAGGGCCACATTTCACTACGTATAACTGTGTATGTGACTCATGAATCATGAATTAAAACAAGTGTTAAGTTTCACTTCAGCCTGATTTTCCATCTTTTGTTGCTATCTGTAATCTCCTGTGCTTCCACAGGCATCATGACGTCCAGCATGTCTATGCGGAGTTACTCAATGGGCCGGCAGCCCTCCTTCTCCAACCTGTCTCTGAGGGACAGCGGGCGCAGCCGCTCCAAAGCTGCTGTTTCCTTTGCTGCCGCCAAGCCCCTCTCTCGCTCCGTCTCCATGAGTATGACTGACCTGAACGGCCTGACCAATATGTCGCTCAATGGCCTGGGCAACAGCACCAATGAGAAAGAGGCCATGCAGAGCCTCAACAACCGATTGGCCAACTACCTGGAGAAAGTGCGCTCGCTGGAGAAGTCCAACGCTGACCTGGAGCTCCGCATCAAACAGCTGATGCTGGAGAGGGTCCCCAAAGGTCATGACATCGACTCAATGCTGGCACAGGCCCATGCGCTGGAGCAAGAGGTACAAATACACACATGAGAACCAAGTTCATGGTCCTGTTTCATATCAGCCAATTCAGCCAGTGAACAAGAAATGACCTATCCATGGTCCTCCCACCAAAGCCTCTCAGCCTTCCAAAATCATAAAACATTTTCCATCGCTACATTCTATTTACATTCCTGTCTTACAGCTATTTATCGGGGTGTTCTGGTTTTCTAGCTTAAAAACCCAGCTTTCCAGAGTTCTCTCCCTTCTCCCATCTCTTCAACCATGTGTAGAGCTGGCCCGTACTGCTGAACAAACATGTTTTCCCAACTGAGTCATGCTAGACCCTTAGCTATGCAAGTCAAGTAAAATTGGTTCGTATAGCTCATCATCATACACAAAGGACATTCAACGTGCTTTAGAGGAATAGAAAAAAACAAGAAAAAATTAAATAATAGAAGAAATAAAAGAATACATAGAAAATCAATAAAAGATTGCAATAGATTGCAAAAGTGCAACAGAAGTGTTGATTTTAAAACACTTTTCAGAAAACAGAAGGAAAATTGCTTATGCTACTATTGCACAGTCACACTGAGACACAAAGATTGCCTACAGCATTATGTGGAGAAACACTACAGTCTTTGCATAATACAGCCTGTTGTACATATCATATAAATATTCAACACTCGGATCTGCTGCAAATGGTCTCCTCAAAGTTCAATAAACCCCTTTACATATGTGACTCATTGTAATTTCAAACACGGGATACAGGAAATGTGAAGTTAACACATGAGAGTACACAGTAAATCTCTTTGTGCGATATACTAGGTAGCCTTGGTGTACCGTTAATAATTGTCAACCACTTACTAGACTACTCAAGACTGTACAGTTACTCTTTAACCAATAGAATGTTGTGGCTTGATGAAAAGTGAAGCACACATTGCAGAAGCATTATCGATAGTGTGACTTTAAAATAAATGACATCAACCTGTGACGTGATGTGTGTGATAACATTTCAGATGGTGATCTAATTTATTTGCTAATGCCACTAGGTCAGGAAGAGGACTCTGGAGAATGCTCGTATCATGCTGGAGATCGATAACGCCAAGCTGGCTGCAGATGACTTCAGAATCAAGTAAGTGGAAATCTCCTGGGCCAGTTAATCTAAACTCATCAAAATAAATGTTCTTAAGTGGTTCTTGGCTTGGAGATATGATTCTGCTAGTGAAAGGTTCACTGTGAAAACAGACAGGGGCTTCTTGTCAGTGGTTCTCAATCTTGGCCTGAATGTACCACTGCTCTGCATATTCCATCTGCTCCTAATATTCTTCCTGCAACTAATAAACAAATGATCAATCTTCAGAAGGTAACGGGTTGGTTCACCAAGCAAAGATTAAGCCCAATGCTGGATTACAAAGCATTAGAAATAGAGATTTTCCATTGAAAATGATAAGATAGTCCACAAGGCATAATGCCTGACAGGAAATTGACCCCTATAGTTTTGTTCCAAGCCTACTCAACACACCTGATAAACAAAGCAAGATCTTTAAGAGCAAAAGAGCTTTAAGACCTAAACACTGGTGTTAACTGGACACACACACATACACACACAAACACACCCCTCACCTGAACCTCTCTCTCCTCCTCCTAACACAATGCATACACTGATCTGTTCTTCACTGAAACAACTCACACTGCAACTACCTCTGTAAATCCATCCATTTATTATTATACAGCACATTCTTTGTCAGGCTTCTGCTGTTTTTGCACTGTTATATTTATTTCTGTCTCACTCTATTCTGCATTTCTGCATTTCTTCGTTTTTGTACATGTAACGAAAACAGCTAGTACTGTAGACGTTGACTGCACAAATTGATGTAATCTCTTGCTGTTTTGTTGCTCTTGTGTTTTTATTGCTCTCTCCTTCTCTTTACACTCTGTGTATTTTTTCCTGTCCACATCATGTACGTCTCATGAGAGTGGAGAAAGGCCTGCTGAGATGTTGTGTATGTTTCAGATGGGAAACAGAAAGTGCTATGTGTCAGTCAGTGGAGAGGGACTGTGTGGCTCTGAAGAAGGCCAAGACAGACCATGACCAGATCATCGCCACACTGCGTGGAGACCTGGACAGTCTGAAGGAGGAGCTGTACTTCCTCAAGAAGAACCATGAGGAGGTATATAGGCCTGGATCACTCATTTATTCCAAATTTAGACAGAGTGATCTTGTCAGTACATCTTGTGGGTCACCCTCTTCCACTTCTTACAAAGATTCTGGTTCTGGAAGCCTAGTGTCCAGCACAGTTTGAACAGAAACCATCACTACTGTGCTGGACAGTGTCACTACTGTGCTGAGAATGATCCACCACTTACACATTGTCTATTCAGCAGTGGTCCAATAGTGGTTCCTCTCCACTGATGAATGGCATAAGGGTGAATGGATAAATTGTACATCAACAGATGTATTAAAGTCTATAAAGTGTACTTCATTCTTACAAATAAGGATACCAGAACCCTTCACCGAGATATACCATCAAATAGATATTTTTTGGCTGCTGAACCTCAGCAGATGGCTCTTTAGAGAATCATCTATGTGAATGAGCTGTGTGAGTTTGAAGAACACTTCTTTGAAAAACCTCTAAATTGTATCATTGCATTACGTGAAGGTTCTTTTTTTACCTCTAAAAGATTCTTCACACTCATGTATTTATTTTTGGCTCATGGTTGATTCTTTAAACATTCTTTGTGAATGAGAAGTTTGTGAAGAACTTTGAAAAACTCTGTACAATGGAAAGGATTTTGGAGAAACATCTAAATTGTATCTTTACATGATGAGAAGGTTCTTTATACCTCAAAAGGTTCTTTATACCTCAGAAGGTTCATCACACTCAAGCACTTACGACTTTCTTCACACTCATGCATTTATTTTCTGGCTCCATAAAGAACCTTTCAGCAGCTGGTTCTTTAAAGGTTCTTTAATGAACCACCTTTGTGAATGAGATGTGCGACTTTGAAGAATCTTTCAAAACCTCTGTACAATGGCAAGGTTCTTCACACTCATGTATCTCTATTTAAAAATAGTTCTTTGAAGAACTAAAACGGTTCTTCTGTGGCCTAGCTCAAAGAACCATTTGTAGGACCTTTTTTAAAAGAGTGTGAATGGTTATAGTAGCAAGACGAAGCCAAAATTCAAAGAACAGTTTAAAATAAAGATGAGAAAATTGTAACCAGATCCTTCTTAGCATGAAAACTGAGATGTTAATTAGTAAGGACACATTTTCTCCATTTTAGTATTCTTTTGAGGATAAAAACTGGAAGCTTGTTTAATGAGGGAGTTAGAGATATTTTTGGTTGGTCAGTAACGTGCCTGACTGAACTCCAAGAATGGCTGCCTTTGTTTGTGATGGACAGGGACTTTGTAACCCAGTCCATGTAGGCCTTTGTCATTAGTAACATTAGACACAACTCTTCTTACCTTTGCCCCCACTAGTTCCAGCCTGTTACTCTAAGCTTTGAAGAAATTTTAACTTTATTATTACCATTACGCCAGAAGTGATGGACTGTTTGATATGGATCAGAGTGGATATACACTTTGAACATGGAATGATTCGATATTAATTACTGAATATTTAATAGTTAATGACTCAGGCCTTTCTGTTTTCAGCCTGAGTGGAACGTACAGCGCTCAGACATGAGGGGTCCTTGATGCTGGTTTAAAATATAAGCTTAACAAGTAATGCATGCTTTTGTGCAGCTGGTAATCCAAAACATCTATCAAATATTTAAAGGGGAAGTTGATCACGAAGAGGATTCCGTTCCATTCCATTCAGCTGCTGTGTGGTGTCAGGTTCTCACCATCGCTCGTACTCACACGCACAGACCACTCCTGCCTGAGTAAACACTTAATTTACACAGAGTTAGCATACTCAAATACTGAGAGACGACACAAAACACGCAACACCTTCACACACTTCTTTATTTCTATCACTCTCACTCTTTGTTCATTTCCATATTATTAGTGTCATTGTTTTTGTTGTTAATAATTATTATGCGTGCATAAAATGGATGAAATGCATTACTTTCATGTTATCTCTCTCCCTCTCTCTCTTTCTCTTCTCTCTCTTTTTGTGAATGTCTTTCTCTCTCTCTCTCTCTCTCTCTCTCTCTCTCCAGGAGATTGATAATCTGCGGGCCAGGATTGCTCAGGAGGAGGTGAATGTGGAGGTGGACGCTGCTCGTGGTCCTGAACTGGGCACAGTGCTGTCCGAGCTCCGCTCTCAGTATGAGGGAATTGTCCATAAGAACAAAGAAGAGGCCGAGAACTGGTATCGCAAGAAGGTCAGTAGCCTCAGGAGGTGGTCATCCATATAGACCTTCACGAGTGACCTTCTATTATCATGCCCATCTACTGGAGCTCATCTATTCACTCTAATGCTCGAGAGAATTTTGTGTATCCAAGTCCAGTGCAGGGGTACTCCTGTCTAAGCCCCCCAGACCAGATTTTCATTTCTTAATTGCTTGGTTCAGATGTGTTGCTCTTCAGCTAACTTGGTTATTTTTCGGAGGAAAGTAGAAGCAGCGTGACATACAGAAATAAAACTATAAATATAATAATGCAACTGTATACTGTATTCTATACAAAATATTTTATAAATATATAGGTTTGTGTATATGTGTGTGTGTGCATGTGTGCGTGCGTACGTGCGTGCCTGTGTGAGTGTGTGTGTGTGTGAGAGTGTATGTCCACAGATTAAATTGTAAAATGTCAAATTGTTTTCAAGTGCATGAAACTAATCTTTCTAATTTAGTTTAACTAAACAAGTGCTAGACTAAAAAAATCACAAAATATGCTGTCATTCCCAATTGTTGCTTGTCTAACTGTGCCACTGTGTTGCCATTGTAGCTGGAGGGGGTGCAGACAGAGGTGCGGGAGAATAATGAAGCTTTGCGGGGTGCTCAGAGCGAGCTAAGTGAGAGGCAGCGCTTCCTGCAGACTCTGGAGGTGGAACTGGAGAGCCTCCATAAACAGGTCAGAACCATTTGGGGGCCCGTTTGGTTGGGGGGGAGCTTTTAAACCCTGCTCCTGTAGCCCAGGTTGAACTTATAGCGCAGCGTCCAGTCTTATAGAGTTACCGCTTAGTAGGGGAATTTAAAACTTTGCCCTTTTCATGGTGGAACCAAACAAGTCCCCAAGTGTCCCCTGTTGTGTCTTACTTTCACTGGTCCAAAGTGGCAGGAAAAAAGAGAACGTTGATTTTTTGCCCAGCTGAGTGAGTCAGGTCAAACTGAAGAATGTTAAAGTGCTGCTGCTGTGGCACTTTTAACTAGATGTCAATGCTCACTGAGTACTGAATAATCCCTCAGTATCAGCCTCTGTATCGCCTTCAACCTTTCCCATGAGAGCTTGAGTTTCGCTTTCTGGCTCTCAGGATCTGGAGCTGTCTGTCTTAGCCCTGCTGGGTCTGGCTCCTCACCACCGTCCTTCTGGTTACTGTAAACAGATCTGTCTGGTGTAAATAAGAGAAGACGGCAGGTCATATCTTGGTTTTATAACAGTTTCAGTATGGGGACAGTCTGAGCACCTGGAGTTCTCCCAGAGACTGTGGGGACAGAGCCACAGAGATGTTCACCGCCTTGATATGCCTTTGAAGTCAAAATCTATTATTGCTATGCTTTACAAAGAGTTATTTGGAGACATATCAAAGAATTAGTTCTGGCAATCATGCTCTGTTTTGGTTTCCCCAATTACCTCCCCGATTTAGTCATGCTGAATTACATCGACTACCTAGGAGTTTCCCACCTCCATAATACTACCAAACTGTGAGGGTGAAAGCTGCCATGTGTTTCCTCCGATCCATGTGAACCACACTTCATAATGTTAGTGAACTCAACACGCTTGGAGGAGAGCACTAGTCAAAAAGGATCTGTTAATAAGATAAGATAAAAAAGAAAGAACTTTATTTATCCCAAGGGAAATTCTTTTGTTATAAACAGGTTCAGTGCAACAAGAGGAATAAAGATAAGACAATAAAGAGTTAAAAATAAATAATAATAGATAGGTAATGTCTCAAAAGCTTCCGAAGTCAGCTGTAAGGGGTCTGTCAGAGGTCAAAATTGTCAGAATCAGTCCTGTGCACTTTCCTTTCCTGACAATTCCTACAATTAACTGTAAAAAGGCAGAGAGCACTGACTATTCACTACGATCCCTGATCAGAAATAGCATAATGACTTTCACAAAAAAGACTTTCACAGATTTTCAGAAAGTAAAATACAAGGCAGATGCCATATATTATCTCACTTTCATTCCCACCTCAATTTTTTTTCAAACCAAAAAAAAATAACAATAACAGGGTTGTTCTGGCAGGAAATCTACTCATTATTTTATGAATTAAACTGGAGAAAATGAGGTGCAAATGTTTGTATTAAGCAGAAATGTGCCTATGGCATGAGCAAAATGATTAAGTTGCTTAGAAAGATTTTTTGAGGAAGCAAAAAAATAAATAAGAAACTCAGTAAACATTCTGAGTAAATTTGTTAATTGGAATATATAGTTAATCATGAACCACAAAATGCTTCAGTGTGCCATATTAGCAAAAATTATGCTAGTGATGCTATTGGGTGAAAAAAAGTGCATTAAACATTAAAGACTGCCATGTTGGGTTTAACACTGCAACGTTGGTCAGTTTCTCATCCCAAATCTGGTATTGATTTAACATTTTGATGGAATAAACAAACAAATCCTATTCCAATTGCCACTGTGAATTTCCCACTATTTATTATATACTGCCCATTTTCTGTCCTGCTGCTGCTATATTTGCACAATTATATTTATTGCTGTCTCTCTCTCTCTCTTCTGCAATTCTGCATTTCTGCAGTTAACTCTGCACTCCTACAAAATAGTATCTGTCATAATAGCTGGTGACTAAATGTTGTCTCCGTTGTTACTCTTGTGTTTTTCTTGCACGCTCTCTCTTTCTCTCCATGCACTCTGTGTAGTCCTGTCCTGCACTCATGTAGTCTTGTGTTGTTTCTATTTTTGTTCTTGTGTTGCTCCATGGTCCTGGAAAAAACATTATGTGAATGGCTGACATGACAAAACCTACTAGGCTTGATATGACTTGACTTGAATTTCATCCCTTGTTACAATGGGTTACAAATGGAATGATTTCTTTTTCTTTTTCCATGTACACAAGATTCCTTCACTTAAATCATATTAATTCCACCCTGTCTATATCCTGCCTGTATCCCTGGAATGACTATGTGAATATCCTAAAAATGTGCTTTGACACAAAGAACACAAAGTCTATATTTGATAGCAGCCACAGAGCACCAGTCCTGTCAGTTCATAACTGCAGTACCTTATCGGCAGCCCAGGGACCAAATAAAGACTACTGCACATTTTAAACAAGAGCGTTTTTAGTGACAGTTGTAAGTTCATTAATCCTTCAGTAATCACTCAACCAAACATGCCCACCCTGGCTGATATGGAACACTGCATTTTACAGGTTCCGCCTCTAGTCACGCTACAAGTTTATTTATATAGCCTCTGTTGTGGCTTTCTGCTCATTTAAGGACTGTGTGGAACTTGAAGTGCACACACACACACCTTCGGTTTGTAGGCATGCTGTTACAAGTGGGTGAACAAAGGCAAATATATTTCATCTTCCCACATCCATCTTCATATCAACAATCCATTAACTTTGCATATAAGACTACACATCCTGTCTCCAGGTAATGCTTTGAAATGAAAGCGTTCTTTTCCTTTATTAGCCTTTCCCTTAATCATTTGTATGTATCCTACTTTATAGTCTAAGGAAAGAATGAGTCCCACAGCTACAAAAAGCTACAAACATTTATATAAAATAAAACTCGAAATCACTGCGGTGGGCAATGAAAGTTCTAAGTCCCAGGCCTTGCGCCCGCTGCATAGGCACTGGGAACCCGCGACCCTAGTAAAGATTAAGCAGTTTCAAAACATGAATGAATGAATGAAACATTTAAATATGTACTGTATTATATCACATTTCCAACCAGAAGCTTAATTTTAATAATATAAACCTGGTAATCTTGGACTATTTGTATTAGTCCATTCATCTTGACCAGCACTATCACGACTGGTTCTGCAACACCATCACAAATTATCTTCTTCCAGTGTCATCATAACTGGTCCTGTCTGTAGTAGCATCATCATAGCTTTTTTGGCAACAGATTCTTCATGACCAGGCCCTTAGTCAAATAGTCAAGTCAAGTCAAGTAGGTTTATTGTCATTTCAGCCATATACACAGTGCCATGGAGAACACACAAGAACAAAAACAGTGCAGAAGGGACAAAATACAGAGTGCAAAAAGAGACTGTACTCTAGAAGTAGAGTTATTATGAAGAAATGAAGAATAGAGGTGAACAGCACTAAATATTATTGTGCAAATAATAGCAGCAACCAGACAAAGAATGTGCAAGACCTGCGGGAGCACCATCATGACTCGTCCCATAGAAACATCATAATGACCTACCCATTGGTAGGACCATCATGGCAAGACCTGTAGGAGCATCATCATGACTGGTCCATTAGTGGCACCATTATAACTGGTCGTGTTATGGCACTATGCCAACTTCCGTAGCGCCATCCTGAGCAAACTGTAGTAGCACCTTCATGACCAGATCTTTATGACACCATTATGACTGCTTCTGTAGCAGCACCATCAGAACCAGTCTTCGAATAGCACCATCATGGCCGGTCCCACAGTAGCACCATCATGGCAAGACCTGTGGGTGAATCATCATGACTGGTTCAGTACTGGCCCAATCATGACCCGCGCTGTAGTTGTAGCATCATGACTGCACTTTAACGATCTGACTGCACTTTAACGATCTGTAGGTGGCGGCTCTGGAGGGTAACCTGGGAGAGACAGGACAGAAGTATGCTCTGGAGATGGAGCGTCTGCAGGCCACACTCAACCAGCTGGAGGAAGACCTGTCCCAGCTTCGGCTGGACATGCAGCGCAACAAGACCGATTACGAGCAGCTGCTGCGCATCAAACAGAACCTTGAGCTGGAGATCGCCACCTACAGGCGGCTGCTGGAGGGAGAGGACACGTGAGTGCCTGAACCTAGAGTTTCAGTTATTTCCTGTTTTCAGCGCTGGGTTGTAAATGAGAACCTTTGGCCCTTTGAGGAAAAGACAGGTATTCCCTGCTGTAGGTTAATTGGTCAGTTTATGACTGTACGAGTTGCTCTTGGCACGATATCTTTGTCGATCTAAACCTACCCTTTGTGCCTACCAATATTAACAGTATTAATGTGGTCAGAAACTGACCAATATTGAATGAGATAACCAAAATGTATTCTATTATTAGCCCTCTTCTACTGACTCAGTGCCATTACTGGTGTTAGTTTAAAGATTATTGAATACAAGTAATCAAATTACTACGATAAATTACGAGTCCCCTCGAGTTTACACATTAAAAACGCTTAACACAAGTAGAATGCGTATTCTTAGTAGAAGTTAAAGTATTCATAAGTAAGATAAAGAGTAAACAGTAAGTAGTGGTAATTATTAGTTAGTATTAGTTATCATTACAGTTAGTAAGACTTGCAATTTGTTGGACATTGTTTGATGACAGTTATATATTGTCTGTTATATATTTCGCATGAAAATGATCCAACATTTTGCTACATGATGTTCAGTTTTCAAACCTGACAAAATGTGGGCAAGTTTTCAAAAGCTGCCAAGCCAGCACTGGCATAATCTAGAGGTAATTCGTCCTCACCAAGCAGAGCTACAAGGCTAGGGGTCCTAATTGTGGACAGTGTATAGCAGCACAATTGTTTTAAAAATAAATACCACCACAGTATTCACAAAATATTAGTGACCCAATGTGTGTAATACACATGTAGCATTTTCTGTCGTATTAATTTCATGCTCATTTCTCCCCTGCAGAGTTAAAGAAGTCCCGCCACCCCCTAAGAGTAAGTATCTGTACGAGTATAACATTTATCAACAGAAAACAGATTCTAAAAAGGCCTGCTCTGTGATCAGATCAAGCAGCAGCACAAGGTTTTTTAACTGTACAGGTCTTGTGCTCTTTATCCTTGTTAGCTAAAGAAACAAGCTGTTGGCATGGCAGAGCTCATGACATAATACACTTATTACACTTATCACTTTGATAAGAGCTGTGAGCTCAATGAATGTTACACTCTAGAACCACCCTGCTCTCCTGAAACACGCTCTCGGTTTGACGCTCTCAGTATGACTCACGCTGGTAACAATCTTAACTGAATGGCAGAAGCAGTTTACTCTGGTTATAAGGTCAACCTTGTGCAAAAATTATATTTTAGACTAAATGATTGTTTAGAATAGCTGGTGCGTGTACGGAGCAGTGAGATTTGTTTTTTTTACAGTGAGATGTTTCTCCCAGCACTCCTGGCCTAAACAGGGGCTGTGGCTGTGACTGCGGACTAATGGAAGATTAAAAGCTGCTAACAGAGCAACCTCCCAAAACACAGTCGCACGTCCCTGGCAACGCAAATCTTACACATCCATGTGTTTGAGTGTGTGTGTGTGTGTGTGTGTGTATATGTGTGTGTGAGTGTGTGTGTTTGTGTGTGTGTGTTTGCGTGCGTGCTGACATGAAAAAAGTCAAAAATATCTTACCCTATCTCTCTCTCTCGCTCTCTCTCTCTGTCTCTCTCTCTCTCTCTCTCTCTCTGTCTCTGTCTCTCTCCCTTTCTCCCTCTCTCTCTCTCTCATTATCTCTCTATCAAATGCTTGGGGTCTCACTCTCACTCTTATACTCTCTTGGTCTCTCTCTTTTCTCTCTCTCTGTCTCTGTCTCTCTCTCTCTCTCCCTTTCTTTTCTCTCTCTCTCTCTCTCTCTCTCTCTCTCTCTCTCTCTGCAGAAGAGCCGGACGTTCGCACCAGGAAGATTGTGAAAGTGGTCACTCAGACGATGATCAATGGGAAAGTCGTGGATGAGTCCAGCGAGGTCGAGCAGATAGAGGAGAGTAAGAAGTAAAATTGGAGCATTTTAGCCCAAAATAAAGCCCCCATTGTCCAATAGGGACCACATTAGCCCCGGGCCCCTGGAGGCCCCCAGAGTAACTCTCAGATTTCTGTTTCACCACCAAAGCCTTTCAAACAGATCAGCTTTCTGCTTCTTTCTCAAGCTGCACAAAGAGGCCCCATTTCTACACAGCGGCATCCGCCTTACAATCAGCGCTGCACAGGAGATAAGTCTTCCCTTTGTTCCGCTTTAGCGTTTTCATCAAAAGGGACATCCTGGGTTTTCTTTTCATGTTTACAGTATTTTTTCTCATTGTAGAATCAGAGGGTGATGAATGTAGCAATCAAAAACTGTCATTTTTGAAATAATGACTGGTTGTGTAGGATGTGTATGAAAAATAATAAAATTACATCAAAACTAAAATGCTGTGAATGTATTTATTTTGATCATCATTTTTTGTTTACACTGAAACACAAAAAAATTGTGTTTAACAGTTGCTATTTTGGGGGAAAAAAAACTACATTCCAATGATATTTTTAAATTTCAGAATAATTCATTAGGATGTAAACAAAGTTATTGAGGGGTTTGATGTGAAATTCGTAATTGATGACTGGTGATCAATGGAATACAAATAAAGCCATTATATTTATTATTCAAACCCACCAGTGAACCTACATGTCTTCTGGTCTTTTATATGTAATGTTATTAAGGTAAATTAGTGGAAAGTCTGAACCAATATGTTTCTTTTGGTATTTTTGTGCCTCACAACACCCTGCAAATACCTCTGTGCTATGAAGTAATTAAATACTTTTTAGGCCAAAACCTTCTAAAACCTATAAAGTGTCCACAGCACATCATTTTTGTAAAGTGGTTTTAGAGACATTAAAAGTCTTCAGAGGTCTGGTTCCATTCACCTCCACGGTGAACAATTCTGCCTCCAACTGCCTCAGACCAAACACTAAGTAAGTTGAAATCTTAACCTTTTAATTATATTATTTTTTTAGTGGAATTCTCTCTAAGGACAGTAGAAAGTACTTCGACCAGCGCTGATGGGTCACCAAATGCTTCATTATTATCTATTACTTTTGTGTTTAAATCCTTCTCCAACACCTTTTTGAAAGATATGTTTTGGGATTTTTTGGTTTTATTCACAAAATGTCAAAGGTTTACAAACCCTTTTAGAAATTGTTAAGGTTTATAAATTGTTTAAAATGAGTTTTTTAATAGTAACGTCGTAGTAACTCATCATCAAAGTAAATCTAGTCATAAACACCTTAAAACTAATAATACTGGGAACACGTCACAGGACCTGCCATTGATGTTCCAAATACCAAATCATGAAAGTCCATCATTTTTCCTGCTTCCAACACATCAAATTCAAGAACTGACCGGCCACTTATTGGCTAATATATCCCACCCCTTTACAGGTGCGATTATAAAGAGACAGTGTTTTTCACTTTTTACTGTTATGCCTGACTGGTGTACATCAGCTCAGAACATGTCAGAAAGTTCCAGAGAGGTGTTCATAATATTTTTTTGAGAAATCCACTTTTGCATGAATGTAGGCGTTCATATATAATTTCATAACTGTGTCAGGAGACTCCCTGAGACTTGCCCAACATCATTCCAACAGTCCAAACAAATCCTGGGTCAAATGACTGCATACAACTAATGGGATAAACGTCTGTTTGAAAATAGCTTTGCTTGGCCTAACAAGAGGCTGAGGTATGCAAAGGACAAGGCATCTGTAACTTCATCCACCCTTTCAATGTCTTCTTTCATTTCAGGACTTCTCTGTAATTAGCAGTACTTACATCCCTCCGTGTGTCTGTTTACAGATGTCAAGGCTCCGGGCCCAAAGCATCCCAGTGTCATGGATGGGTATTGTTAGGATTTCACCGATACTGATAGTGATACTGATACTTTTTGATACTCCTATTGATCCTACTCTCCATAATGTGCAGGAAATAAAGATGTTGCGTGAAAAGATATGAAAAATTCAACAGTTCTGTTTTATGACTTTTTTAGACAAATAAAGAGTTAAACTGTGTCCTGTGTTTTCTGTATATATAATGCAGGAGGAGATAAAATGGTCAACAAATGTATTTATGTGCAGAGCGCCCCTCCCGTCCCTCCCACTGATCCAATCCAGCATCAACTATTTGAAAACAGAGATAACTCTTTCTGACAGACGTGTGTTGCCGTATTTATTCATCTCAAATAGTAGAAACTCAATATAAATAATACAATAATACGAAACAAATTTAATAAAACCTAAAATTCTTAACTTTTCTCTCAAAAGTGGTTTTCTCGCAGTTACATCATATTCCTGATTTTCTTGATTAAATAAGGCGTCAGTTGAGCAAAAAGTCGGTCAAACCCAAGTTCTGCTGATCTCTGCACTTTTCACTTTTATCTTATGCTACATTGTCACACATTCAATTTTACATTCACATTTACATTCACATTTCACATCCTTTTACTGTAGTAATGTCTGAGTAATGTCAGTTTTTTTTTTCAGTTTTCCTGGCAAGTGTGAACTCGTGCATATACAGAGTATTAAAATGTTGGGGGTTTTTAGCAATCTTTCCTGTCTTGTGTGGTTCCGAAACTATTCAGAAAGTCTGACAGCTGCACATAGAATCAGCTGGTGGTTCCTGAAGAGGACCCTCTCTTAGTTGTTTCCACCCAGTCACTTTAATTGTTTTTGCCGGAGGGCTCATTGCCTGTTTTGTATTAAACAGGTGCAGACATGGGCTTGTTGGAACACTTTGCCTCTTTTGTTGATTTCCACTCAATAAAGCACTGCAAAGGATCTTTTGTTGGAGACAGATTGATTAAAATGATTTCATAATTGCTCTCCTCTGAGGACTCAGAGCAGGCCTCAGCAGACAGGCATGTAATGAGGCAAGAAAACATGCATTTATCAGAGTCATAGAGTCATAGAGCCACTGCCAGCCACAACTAAGGCCCATTACATCATATACCGCTGACTGTTGACAGGAATGCTTGCACATACAGATGCAGAATGTTATTGTAAATGGAGTAAAGGGATTTCTTCCTTTCTTGGAGTTGGAACCACCTGCTTTACAGACGTTACAATGACAGTGCATGTGGATGGTAGTGTGGAGTCTCCTTCGCTTACGTCTTTCTCAGCCAGACGTCCCTTTCCGTTTGAGGGAGGAGACAGTAATTAGTGACTGCGCAGCGACAGAAACACCTGAAGGGTAAGCCTGTGTCTCCCTTTATGTTTGTGTGGGAAAAGTCTTCAACTGCAAAGCAGACCAATCTGAGAGGGCATTTTAAAAGTAGCAACAAGGCATATTATAATACTACAGTACTATAATCATAATACTAAAGATGTTTCAGTGACTTCAGTGATATTGACCCTTAAAATGCTGGAGTTCTGATTGTGCTGTTGCTTAACAGTCTGTGAAAAAGTATCTATGACTGACCTTTGAGATAAGAGAAGATAAGATAAGATAAGATAAGATAAGATAAGATAAGATAAGATAAGATAAGATAAGATAAGATAAGATAAGATAAAATCACCTCCAAATAAAATATATCCTCCTTTTCTTACAAATACAAATGTGGTTTGGGTTAAAATTCTGAATCTGCTGTTAAGACACAATTTCTCAACTTATTTCTAGGAGCTACAAGTCACAAACTTTAAAGGTTCTTTACTCGTTAAAATGTTCTTTCCAGATCTGTTAGATCATTGTTCAGACTGGTCACCTTGATGGTCCACATTTCTGATCTAACCTAACTCACAGTGCATATAGAT
Organism: Brachyalestes nurse; assembly: GCA_037974405.1. Classification (NCBI taxonomy): domain Eukaryota; kingdom Metazoa; phylum Chordata; class Actinopteri; order Characiformes; family Alestidae; genus Brachyalestes; species Brachyalestes nurse. The sequence goes on from JBBPCY010018508.1 coordinate 30,837, forward strand.
GAAACGAATTTGGGGACCCTCAAGAGAGGAGGACCCTGAGGACCTGCTTGAGGACATCTTTACAGTACACAGAGGGTTTTAAATGTTAAAAAGGTTCTTTACACTCATACACCTCAGGGTTCTTCAGAGAACCAATACTGGCTCTTCTATGGTAACTCTGGTCCTGCAGGGCCAGAGTACAGCACAGTTTGGAACTTCCTCTACCCTAAATCACAAACTAAACCTAGTCGTTAACAGGGGCAGCTGGTAGCGTAGTGGTTAGGGCATTTGCCCTGCAATCAGGAAGTCATGGGTTTGGTTCCCAAGGCTGCTGAGCACCTCTGAAGTACACTGAGCAAGGTGCCACACACTGCTCCCCGGCGCTGTGTCCCTGGCTGTCTGCTGCTTCACCTGGTGAATGAGTTAAATAGAGAGGTGCCGTTCACAGTGTGTGCTGTGGTGTGTTCATGAATTACAGAATGTTCACTTTCGTTAGTTGAGTTAGTTTTTTTGTTTTTCTGATTTTTATTTTTTTTAAGACTGTAGCGTTTTAAACTAACTTTTTATGGTTTGGGCAGCTTTAATTTTTTTCTTACTCAAAAGTGACACTGCATGCCAATGTCATGTTCATTTTCCCACTGAGACACACCTGGTTCAACCCCTTGATTTATTGCCAAGTTTAGCTGAAGTGTTTGAGTAAGGAAATGACCAAACGGTGGAGGACACTGACCCTCCAGGCCCAGGGTTGTGCACACCTGCTATTTGTCATTATGTGCTTTCTAAAGTATGTGGTGTTGAGCTGGACAGGAGCACTAAATGCACACCTGTTTACAAAACTAGACCAAATGACCTGGAAACAACAGCTACCAGATTAATACCAGGGAGAATTCCACTAATATTTGAAAATATTTCTAGGTAATTCAGGTCATAAGTCATTTGGGACTGTGTAAGGTGGTATATTGTGGAAAAACTTGCCTATTCAATTTTTTTACAGTGGAGGTGATAGGATCTAGGAATAACAATTAATACAACTCTTTTATTCATGATGCAAAATTACCTACATGTGTCTTCTGAGTTTTATTTGTAATGTTACGAAAGGTAAAATAATTGACATTTTTTAATAGAGATATATACATATTAGTGGCTGTTGTAAGTCATCAGTCGTCATTTTATGATATACATGCATGTATGTAAAAGTGTATATATGTATATAGAAATGTGTATGTATTTTAGGACAAAACCATCTCAAAGCTATTTCTGTCTCCGTCATCAGCTTTTATAAACATTAAGCTACTAAGATGTCTGGTTCCATTCACCACGACTGTGAATGGTTCTCATAATTCTTTTTTACATTTTAATAATTTAATGATGCAGATTTTTTTTAAAACTGGAATTTGAATTCCCTTTTAAACTGCAGGTTTACGATTGGGATTAATCCTACGATTAATTATTTAGTAACTACAGTGAATGCTTCTGTTACTACTCTAAAACGAATGTGTAAACTGTGTAGCTATGAGAGTGAAGAACTGGGGCTTATATAAAGGCCATAGTCTGACTATGTGGCACTAACTGCTGCAATTAATAGATTGAGCCAGCTCCATAAAGTTAAAGCAGGATGAGCACAGCCGCACAAGCCATTATGAGAAAATCTCTGTTAATAATTAGCACTCTTGTACCTCCTCCAGCTTGAATTGGGGCTGATTTCCAGACTATAATGGTAAAAAGATGCAGATCCTATAACAAACATTCAGAAGCTTAGTGCACACAGCCAACACCTCTCATACCAAACACTCCATCAGTCTAGACTACACTAAAACACACAGGTAAATATTGTTTTTTGGAGGCTCTTAAGCCTTTAAACACCACAGTGGCTGTAATGACTCTGGGTTCTTTCTCTACTGCGAACTGGTGCTTTCAGTCCACCCACCAAGTCCAGTCCACCCACGTCCAGGATCAGCTCGGGCTTGTTACAGGCGTGTAACGGTGACATAACCAACCCATAACATGGCTTACCATGTGGATTTTACTACAGAGTAGGAGTGAGTGTGGAAATGCTCTGATGTGTTGCAAAGTAAAAGTCAAAGTAAACTTATTGTCATTTTAGCTGTATACAGTAATCCCCCGCTTTTCGCAGGGGTTACGTTCCAAGAGCACCGCGTATAGTGAAAAACTGCGTTGTTGTGTTTTGGTAAAATAAAAATTCCTATTTTTATAGTGTAAACCCTAAACATGCCCCCAAATATTCTCCCAGAACATTTCAATTTCACTGTAAACCCTGGTGTGGAATTCGAAAAAAGTGCTTCCAGGTCGGCTACAGACAGAAAAAATATATTTATTGCCACAAAAAAGCAAAAAAGGAGGATATTTGCAGTTTCCGCATTATTGTGGGGATTTCTGCGAAAAACTATCCGCGTGTGACTGAATCCGCGACTCCTGATCTGCATAAAACTGGGGGATTACTGTACAGGTATACAGAGAGTTGAAACGAGGAGGCTCCAGATTTTACAGATTACAAAAAGAATATAGAATACAAATATATAAATAACCTTTAAATATAAACTCTGAACTGGAAGTAAAACTGTGCAATTCAGTACAAGGGTCATTTTTAACATCCAAATAATTGTTGGACATTCATCTGAGTGTCCAATAATGATGCATTGTATTTAGGGCTTGTTGTATTTAGATGCACTTGTTAGGGCTATTTTTAGTCATTAAAATGCAAAAAGATGAGTGTATTTGTTTTAATTGTGTATTCTACTGCTATGTGAATGTACAAGTGAATATAAGCATTTTAATCTCAGTCTATAAATATCAAAATGAATCTTTGACAGTTAATTACTGATGTTCATACCAATTTTATTCAAATATTATACAGAGTTTATACAAATTGTACAAAATACTGATTTCTGGTATAAAATGACATGTAGATCTTCATGAAATTCTTAAAAATGTGTACATCTGCATCAAAACCATGAATAGGCCTGGGTATGTTTAATGAATGAGCCCTGGATTAAGAAAAGCCAGTAGAACTGAATCTAATCATGATCATCAGTCTTTTTGAGTTTCAAGTAGATGTTGGGGAAACACAGGTGAGGTGAGAAAATCCCACCAAACAGAGTAGGTAGAGCTTTAAAAATATATTTTTTGTTTTGAAAAAATAAAGTTTGTTGTGAGTTGAGTTAAATTTACTACATATGTAGACTTAAATATTTTTTTGTCTTTAAATGTTCTGATTATAATTTAGGAGAACAGATGTTACAAATGTAATTTATCCATACATTTAAAAAATGTAGCCAAAATCCTCTGTTTTGCCTGTAGTATCTTGCCTTAAAAGTAATCACATACAATTATAATCATCAAATCAGCTCAAATTGGGTCAAATTTGGAATTCTATGATCAAATTAATGTAATATATATTTGCCAAAAGGCAAAATCAATGAGGTTTGGTCGTGAGGTTTGGTGTTTACACCCTTATTACAGAGTCTTACTCTCACTGTTGAAGGTGTTTTTCTCAAGCTGGGTCCCATCGTGGACAGAGAATGATGAGTAAGTCAATACTACAGACTTGTGATTCACAGACAGTGCCAAAAGTAAGTGAGGCCTTTGAAAACGGATGGCTTTAATTTTAGGGTGCCTCTGTGGAAGCTCAAATCCCAGGGCTCAAGAATGGTCAGTAAATTCCAACCAGTCTGTAATTAAAATAGTTTATTTCTAATTTGTGCAGAGGAAAAAAGAGGTTTCTTCAATTATTCTGTCAATCAGTGCGATTCCTAAACGCTGTTACTGTGTTTTAAAGGGAGACTCTAGCTTACGTGATCTTCTGTTGTAAACGTATGTCAAATGATAGACAAAAACAGTTACAAAATAAATCACTAACTCTGTCAAACTAATGAAGATGAGGGTTGCAAAGCTCCTCTTTGGACTGTTACATGACAAATAATTTATTAAATGCTAGTTTTGTGCTTTAAATGAAAAGGAAATGATCTAATAATGACAAAAATGGGGCTTTCGCTATTTTGAGAAAGTGGAGGAATTCATGAGAATATACTTTGGCATTCAGTCCCTCTCTTAGTCTCTTTTGGGATTATAAAGAGAGGAAAATCCATCAAATCTTTGATAGGCTTAATGTGACATATGTTAAACTCAGCTCTAAAATGTCAGAAATGGCACCCCTAATTAAATATTAATTTTAATTCATTAGGTGTAACTCATTAAATATTCATTTAAAGATGTCACAACAACAAAAATGTTTTTATGTTGTGTCGATTAAAGAAAATGCACAGCTATGTTTTTGTTCCTCAGTTCTAATACTAAAAGAGTTTTATATTGCTATTATAATAATTCAGCAAATAAATGGAAATTAGGCTCTAAAATGGCAGAAAAATACACAGTTTAAGGGTGTCCACTTATTTACACTAATCAACAACGCAAATCATCTGACCAGATGATTTAAATATGCAGGAAAACTGTATTTATTTAAATATGTCACTTATGTGGAACCCATTAGGTTGTGACTTTTATTTATGTTGATTCAGGAAAATTCACAGTATTGTTTTCGCTCCTCTAGTCCACTTTCTCTTTTCGCAAGATGCCAGTCTTTACTAATAAAGCTCCAACGACAGGCTGGGCTCAGAAAAGCACTGTAATTATCTTTTAGTGTGCTGATCCAAACACTTGTGGCATTCTAACCTTTGTAACACTCTGTCCTCTACCTTTTTGCTGGCTGTCACTTGGAAAAGAGGCCACCGTGACCTTAGTTAACCTGTTCAGATAGTCTGATGTGTTTATGGACCTTGTTATGTTCGGTTGGGTTGCTTTACTTCACTGTTTCTTGACAAACAAAATCAGTTGGTAATGTCACCACGTATGAGAGTTTGTTAGTCCAGTATCATCTGTCCAGGTTTTCATGGTGTGAGAGGTTTTCATTTCTACACTGGAAAACATGTTATTTGAACAAGCATAATGGAAGGTTAATTGCAAAGACACAACAGAGACAGAGGATTTTACAGCACAGATTATTGAAATATCATTGTTTAACTGTTTAATCAACAAAACATCTTATATATATATATATATTAGATTATGTATTAAAAAGGCAATTTAAATGTCATTTATCCATAAATCTTAAAACTGGAAAACCACAATCATCTACTGTTTTGCCTGTAGTATCAATCAAACTAATCAAATAGCCTCTCCTTTCAGCTCAGCTCCTTTTTCAGTGTCTGGACTACAGAAGTGATTCTCTCCTCTCCTGGAGGCCCAGCATCCTGCAAACACCTCAAACACACATAGTCCAACTAATCAGCTTGCTTAATTACAGTGGGTGCATTAAAGCAGGCCATGCAGGACAGTGTGCAGGACAGTGTTCCTCCAGGAGCAGGGCTGGGAAACACTGGACTGAGGGAGCCCCCTGGTGGCTGCTTTTGTACAGTACAGTCTCAGCACTACTAAATTACGCGAAACTTTCCTTTGCATCTGTTACACATACAAGGCAACTTCTCCTGAGAAAGTGAATATAATGTCCCTTTAAACTCATTTAAGGTGCAGAACTGAACCTCTTTGGACTGGTTTCATTTACATTATTAAATCTTGGGGTACTAAAATGTACCTTATTTCAGTGTGTGAACGTTCTGATACATCTTCTGCTCACTTTCCATTCCATGCTTGCAGTCCATCTCTGAAAACTAAGCCTACAGCAGCGTCATATTTGCACTGAAGTTATAAGGAGTGAATCACACAGAACTGCTTTAAAATGACAAACAAAACAGCCAATCAGAACAGAGATAATTGATATATTTTCGTACGGGATAAAGGTTTGAAAAGGGTTGTGTTGGAATTAGGGCTGTGCGATATGGACAAAAGAAACCTATCACGATTTTTTTAAACAAAATTGCGATTTTGATTTTAATCACAATTTTGCCACACACAGACATGTTTTATAGTGTGAATATGAAACATTTTTCCCCAAAGTGTCATGGTCGGGAGAGGGAAAGGGGAGGACGCCACAGAAGTAAGTAAACAGAAGTAGATTTTAATGAGAACTCAAAACACTGGCACAGGGACCAGGCAAAAACAGGAACACAAAAACAGAGAAAACCCCAAACAGAAAACAACCCCGGCTCAAAAACCAAAAATGAAAACACAGAAAACAGGATAAACACAGAACAGGATAAACAACGAAGGACGAGACGAGAC
>JBBPCY010018529.1:0-15006 GCA_037974405.1 Brachyalestes nurse
GCCATCTGCATGCCACTGAGACACGGAGCTATCTCCACCACCGGCAGAACTCTCACTGTTATTGTTGTCATTTGGATTTTAAGCTACATAAAGCCTCTTATGGATGCATTTATTCTTATTGCAACTGTCCCTGAAGAATATTTGCTAGAGCCTACTTTCTGCCATTATGAGATCATGACACCAGAGCAATGGCACCGTGTAATGAGGAGTATACTATATATTGTTGATTTTGTGATCATTTTACTCACTGAGTTGTTTTGCTATTTGATGATCGTGCTTGCTGCCAGGACAGCCTCTGTTGACAAGAAGTCAGCAACCAAAGGTCTACGAACTGTTTCGCTGCATATGCTTCAGATTATCCTATGTACTATTGAAATTGTTTGCCCATACATTGAAGCAGAAATCATAGAGGTAGACATTCAGTTATATTTGTCGGTCCGCTTTTTCAACTTTATTACATTTAATGTCATTGCCAGGGCGGTCAGCACACTTGTCTATGGCCTAAGAGATGAAAGGTTTTATGCTGTCCTGATATACTACATTAAATGTAGACAGAATCATATTTCAACTGAAGACAGCAGACCAAAAAAATAAGGTTTTCACTGTAATAATTTTAGAACTTCTCAAACACCTTTTAAAAAGCTACGTTGTTATTTGATTTGCATATGCCTAAATGGCTCTATTCCATTCCTTTAACAATATTATGAACTACTTCTTTGGAGTCATGTAATTCAGGCTTCATATCAGAAAATTCTTTAGTAAGCACCTGATCAGGAAACCTTAAGTACCATGCCACTCTCTGAATGCATACATATCCCAAATTTGTCTGCCTCTGAATATGTTTTGGACATTGTTCTAATTCAAGATACAGAGTAGTTACATATGCCATATTATGCAGTGACATATGCCACGTTATTATACAGTGACAGCAGTGCCAGCAAACTCTACATTCTTTTTTTTTTAATAAGTGCATGTACAGAATATGTTGAAATTTGTACTTTAACACATGATCCATACAATGTAGCTGAGACAGTCTGAAAAGGAAAAATGTGTGGGTTTCTCAGACATATAAAAGTCTTACATTAATATGCGCTATCGACTTTTGGGCAGATAATAATCTTTGTTACCATTTTTAGTAACACTTATAAACACTGCATACTTAAATGCATTTATAAAGTATTAAAGAATGCCTTATATTGAAAGTCATTATCAGTAATTGTAGATACATGCAACAGTTGGTGGGGCAGCTGGTGATCTAGAGGTTAGGGAGTTGCCCATGATATCAGAAGGTTGTGGGTTTAAATCCCAGGACTGCTAGTGACACCACTGAGGTATCCTTGAGGAAGGTACCGTCCCCAAACACTGCTCCCCAGGTGCTGTGTTCCTGGCTGCCCGCTGCTTTGCTTGGTGAATGAGTTAAAAGCAGAGAAAGAATTTTGTGCGGTTTGCACTGTGTGCTGTGTTGTGCTCATGTATGACCAATGCACTTCAACGTTACTGAGAAGAAACATAAGAGCTAAGATAACTATCTATGTTATGTTAAAATGATGATGACTACCTGATACATTTTCGATAGAGAATGGGAAGTGTAATTTTGAGAACATTTTTGAAAGTTGAACAAATTTCAGTGCCACTTCCTTTGAAGTTGCATTGGGCAACTGATGGCCTGGTGGTTAGGGAGCTGCCCCTGCGATCAGAAGGTTGTGGGTTCAAATCCTAGGTCTGCCAGTGGCACCACTGAGGTACCCTCAAGCAAAGAGCAAAATACTGTCCCCACATGCTTCTTACCGGGTACTGGGTTGAGGGCTGCCCTTTGCTTCACTTGGGTAAATGGGTTAAATGCAGAGAACAATCTCATGCTGTGATGAGTTCATGTGTGACAAAAATAGCCACTTTACAATTTGAACCTGCCATTAAAGCTAGACACCTATCATACTGGAATTTAAACAGGATTTTTAGTGAGAAAGACTACATGGTGGCAGGAAGTTTAAAAACTTATACTGCAGCAACAAAAATAATAATAAAAAAACTACCTTGTTCACATACAATGTAAAGGCCAGTATCCGTTTGATTACTTTCTCATATAGCTTAAAAAGAATGGTGGAGTTTAGCAGGCTGGCTTGGCTCAGTATCATTACATTTGTGGCGCATTAACCATCATGCTTATTTATCATGGACATTTTGTAAATGAGCTCAGTAACTGAAATGCAACAATAAGCAAATGAATTATCACATAATGAATAATTACATAAAGCAGACTACATTTTTAAATGAGGTTTGAGGAAATGAGCCACTTGACTTCTCATTGGCTAAATGGGTTTTCTATTTGTCCTGGCATGTGTTCAATACAGGAGATAACAGCTTGTAGACATAAATAACTAATGGTTATTTCCTTAATTAATTACTAAGTCCAGTACGATTTTATTGCATTTTGACAAAAAAATCTGCAACTGGTGTAAAAACAATGAACACAAATGATATTCCCTGTAATGGTACAGCTAACAAAAGTAGTTTCTCTGTGGTTGGTGGATGCCTTAAAGTGCAATAGATTTGCATTTTTCTTTTGTTTACCCTGTGGCCGTGTTATTGTTTCTGTGCTCTATGTTGTATGAGTTCACAGACTAATGTGACCTTTTATGTCATGCAGAATTAATGCTGTGATATTTACATCGAATCTGCACACACTACTCAATCCGTATCTTTCCCCATAGCTTTCATTTAGTGGAGTTAAATTAATTGCTCCATTCAGGAGTAACTGTGTGTTTTTATGTGCTGTTTTATGTGCTGCACAGCACACTTTCACAAATAGAAGTGTGTCTTGAAGTTTGTCAAGACTTCCTGGGCCAGAGACGATGAAAGATATCTGGTCATTTTTGCATGTGCACCAGGGTCCTAGCTGGGCTTTCCTCAGTTGTCTATGCTGTCTTGAAGTGTGTCAAAACAGCACAGACAACTGAGGAAGGCCTAGCTAGGTCCCTGGTCACTGGCAGATTTGTACTGCTGCACCATCAAGAGCATCCTGATAACTGTATCTTGAAATTGGCATTGTACACTGATACTGAGCGGAAGGCCCTCCAGGGGGTGGTAAAGTCTGCACAACACGCCGATCTTCATTTCACGGTAACTACCACTGGGCCCTGGCCAAGAGAAGCAGAGAAGGGAAAAATAGGAATGAGAAAAGCAAAGGAAAATAATGCAAAATAATCCAAAGCAAGAAACTGGAAGGTCCTTTTTTGGAAAGCCAAATCTTTTGCCCACTTGAAACAACAGTCTATGTTCATGAGTGTCCAGCTACTAGGTGAGTTGTCTTTAGCCCTCCTCCAGGTTTGTCAACACCATCTGAAATGCCTCTCTGCAGAAGGCACCCCTAATTTGGCTTCCTCGTCCACAATCATGAGAGGTTTGAATAAACATTTGGAAGACCAAGAGGAGGGACTAGATGAGACAAAGCACTGCAATGTCCTCTCAAGCTCCTGATAAACTAATGTTCATTCTGCCCATTAAGCTGGGAGTGAAAGCTTGAGGACAGATCAAAGCTCCTATTAGAGTTCTTTTCAGAATGTGAACTAGGAACTCTGATCCAAGTCCATCACCGGCAGTGGAAACTGTTTTTTAATAATGGTCTTGTTCAGGTAGTCAGTACATGGTCCTTGCTCTGTCTTTTTTTCTACATAAAGAAAGACAAGGCAAAGTGGAAGTTTGGATCTGCCCTGTTGTCAATGCGTCCTTGATGGCCACTTCTCAATTGCGATAGTTTGCTACATTCTGATTGCTCTATTGAATGTTCAGCATGTGGGTGTCCACTTCCTTTCCAACCAAGGGCAGGCCAAAGATCAGACTAACTTTGATCATGAACTCTGTGAGGTTGGAGCAGTAGGGACCCTGGTCCTCCCAGGCCACCAGGAGGAACACCACCTTGGCTCAGTCAGTCAGGAACTTGGAAGCCTGCATTTCAAGTTAGAAGGTGATGGATGAATGAGACCCCATGATTCCCATCATTAGTGCTGGTGAGTAACGGAATACATGTACTGACGTTACGTATTTAGAATAAAAATTATGAGGAACTGTATTCCGTTACAGTTACTTTGTTGAAATAAATGGATTACACAACGGTATTTTCCTGTTTCATATGTTAGGCTATCCCCTCAGCTGAAGTATTGGGGACCATAAGCACAGTTAGTTAAAGCCGCTCTCCAGGGGTACGCTCTCCAGATGGTGACTCTCTCGCCGTGGATGCGGCGAGGCTTACTAGACTCAAGACTAAGCAATAGGGCCAGGAGAGGGAAGGATATATATATACACTCATGTGTGACGGCAAAGGACTGAAACCTGTAACATGACAAGGGGCCACTTCCTACACAAAAATAAGTCACACTGCCATCTGGTGACTGCATGTATCTATATTGATTGTGCAATATTGCTTTTTCGCACTTTGGCTAGATGTCAAGTACCAGAATACTTGTACTCTGAACTCTTTAAAACTCAGGCTCTCCAGCAGAAGAGGGAGAGCAAACGGAGATGAGAGAAGCTTGACTTTGCTGATGGCTTGTTGCGACACTGATCAGAAGCCTAAGCTAAGCTTTAGCTAGGTTACTGAAACTTAAGCCAATTTCTTTGTTCCCTCTCTGGATCAAAGAAGTTGTCTTCTTCCAGCCAAAGATGATGGCTTCCCTAAAGCGCATCCACTTGGAGGCAGACGCAGGAGAAGAGGTTTTTGTGACCCCCCAGGAGCAGATGTCATCCCATCTGTGGTGGGATGCTTGCACATGTCACATCCCCAGTCAGCAGCCACTAGAGGCCAATGTGGCCTTGTTGTGCACAGTTAAAAGCCTGCTTGTGTTATTGGTTCTCCCTCTCATTGCCCCTGGTGTTGGGTTTGTTCAGGTTCCCCTGTTGGTTTTGTGTTTTGTGGCCATCGAGCCTATTTACTTTCTATTATTATAAAAAAAGAAAGAGAAAGATAACATGGATGTCTGCTTTTGTGCCTCCTGCCCAAAGAGGCTCTGCCCGGACATCACAGCATTCAGTATTTCTGGTGGCATTGCCACTTGTCGGACGGCATGCTAGCCTACATTTCTCCTTCACTGTTTATTTAAAGTTCATAATTATGACATCAGCATCCAGAAGCTTCTAGTGAAGCTGGCTGATTTTATGTTGTCAGTAGTTTCCCCTGCCCAAGCCCTCCTCCATTCAGGAGATGGCAGATCTCTTGGTTCAAGACCTGGTCAACCTCCAAGGTTTCCCCCACAAAGTGGTCTCCAGTCAAGGACCCCAGTATATCTCAAGGTTCTTGAAGGTTTTCTACCTTCTCATTAGCGCTTCTGTCAGTCTATCCTCCACCTACTACCCTCAGTCCACTGGGCAGACAAAGAAGGTCAAGCAGGACCACGAAATGACATTTCAGTGCCTGGTTTCACCAAATCCCTCCTATTGGTCCTCTCAGCTGACATGAGCGGAGTATGACACCTTGCATTACTCTTCCATCAAGACGCCTCAGTAGATACCAGCCCTCCTAGTTTCCAGTTCAGAGGGAGGAGGTCGAGGTGCCTTTGGCTGAGAGACAGGTCCAGCGCTGCCACATGTCTTGGAGAGGGTTGAGGTCCACTGTCCTCTAGTCCAACCTGCACCAACAAGGTTTGGCTAATCAGCACAGGTGCCTCAGACCTACCATCTGTAACACTATGGATTAAACTTCATGAAATGAATGTCGCTTCAGCAGGTGCTTGGAGGGACCTTTCTCATCTCTTCTGGCATTTGGACAGTTCATCACAAAATCAGTTAATGGGTCAGGGAGCAGAGGAGGAAGTTGGGTTAGGAAAAAGCAGTTACATTTATAAAATCAAGGAAGTTTAACTTGTAGCTCAGTGGTAACTTGGGGCTCTTTTGCACATGCAAAATGCATTATTGCCACTGTAAATGTTCAGTCTCCCCCTAGCCTGTTTTAGCCTAGTTAAAAAATAAATTGTCTGTCCCTCTGTAGAAAAAAATGATCTTTTCACTACACTAGGTAGTGCGCGCAGCACTCACAGAACAATGTTTTTTAGGCACATTAACGCAATATTGAATTGTTGTTAGGGAGCAATGCGTGTGTGTATACTGAATGTTTTACAGACACAGCTCAGCCAGTCAGATTTATGTTTTATAATAGTTGTATAATAGTTGTATAATAGTTATAATAGTTGTTGCAGCGTCAAAATTTGAGGCGGAACGATGTCTCATCCCAAAGCATTTTGGCCCATTTCTATCTCTTATTGAAACCGCTCTTTAAATGGAGAAATTAAACCAGACTGTGAATATCCAGTTTCAGTGAAGAGTGGTGAAGCCTGTAGCGGTATAATGCTGCAATTCTTTGAAGGCCAACAGAAATATGCCCACATAAAGGTGGAGTCAGTGACACCTTCCACTACCAAATGGTTCATACAGTATTGTGACCTCCCCTCCACCATCCAGCTAATACAGTTAACTCTACCTCTCACTGACGTCAACAAATGCATATTTAAATTAGTCTGGTTAGATACTATTTATATGTTTGGCAAGAATCTATCTATTATTTGGATAACTCCATTATCACTCTGAGGTCTTTTGCATTCTTAATGACTGTTATTACAAATGTAATTTTTTCTCCTAGATATGTGCACAGCAGAGTGTAACAGCAGTCAAAATGAAAGCAGCAGCGTTCACCCAATGCAGTTTATCGGTTCTGTGCCGTCCTCTGTGAACTTATCATTTGCTATAACTCAGGTCCTTGTGTGTCCTTTTGTGTACATCAACATCCTCATGCTCTTCACCTTCTACAAAAAACAGGCTTTCAGAACTGAAACACGTTACATATTGTTCGCCCATACTTTACTGCTTGATGTGATTTTTCTTTTACTGACAGATTTGGTGGTCATTCTTTCATACAGCCATGTACTGATGCCTGTGGCATTCTGTATCCCACTATGTATGCTTATGGATGCTGTCACATCATGCACACCACTGACTATCACAGCAATGTGTGTGGAGCGCTATGTGGCCATCTGCATGCCACTGAGACACGGAGCTATCTCCACCACCGGCAGAACTCTCACTGTCATTCTTGTCATTTGGATTTTAAGCTACATAAAGCCGTTTGTGGACGTATTTATCCTTGTTGCAACTGTCTCTGAAGAATATTTTGTAGAGCCTACCTTCTGCCAGTATGAGATCATGACACCAGAGCAATGGCACCGATTAATGAGGGGTTTTCTGTATATTGTTGATTTTGTAATCATTTTTCTCACTGAGTTCTTTTGCTATTTGATGATTGTGCTCGCTGCCCAGGCGGCCTCCGTTGACAAAAAGTCGGCAGGCAAAGGTCTACGGACTGTCTCACTGCATATGCTTCAGCTGACACTGTGTACTGCTGAGATTGTTTGTCCATATATTGAAGCATTTGTCATAGAGTTGGATATTCAGTTATATCTGTCAGTCCGCTTTTTCAACTTTATTACATTCAATGTTATTGCAAGGGCAGTTAGTCCACTTGTGTATGGCCTAAGAGATGAGAAGTTCTCTGCTGCCCTGCAACCCTACATTAGATGTAGACAAAACCACATCTCAGCTGAATCAAACATGTAAGATGGAAACAATGTTACACTTTAGAACAGTGAGACTTCTTTTAAGTAGCTAATGAGCTATTTAATATGTATATACCTAAAAAAAAAAAGTTGTTTATTTACTAAGTAAATTTACAAATTAACAATTTAATGACAAATTCTTTTTCTGAAAACTTTGAAATATCAAGTTGTTCTAAAATAAACTTACTGTATAAGTATACTATTGTCATAGATAGAAAAAAAACCCTGAAATTAGTATCTGCAATTGATCTTTGACTTGTGAAGCAGTTATTTCTGTTTCTGTTTTTAGTAACACTTCCTATAAAAACTGCATTCTTTAATGCATTTATAAAGTATTATAGGATAACTTTTTAAGAATGGCACATATCATTATCAGTATGATGTAGTATGATATTGTAAAGCAGCCTTTATTATCTCTTTACATTGCTGCTGCTGGTGATGATGATGATGATGATGATGATGATTATGATGATGATGATGATGATTATGATGAGTATGATGAGCCATTTCTGTTCATAATAAAAATGTGTAATCAATATCTCTTCTCTGAAAGCTGTAAGAGCAAAAACTCTCAAAATCTGCAAGTTGCCAAAAAGATACCTCAGACTGTTGCAAATGTTATGTCTCTATTACAGACCTTATGATCAATAATGCTTTGTTTCAGTAAGCACCAAGAAAACAGTCCAACAAAACAGAGCAACTTAAATCTCAGTCGGAAAAATTGGGGTTTTTTATTTAACTGTAGATGATACATTGTGTAGACATTAAAAAATATATATAAAAAAAATATTTCATAAACAACATTATTGAATCGATTCATTAAGAGATACAGGGTCAGATTTGCAAAACATGTGAACATTGGTTTATCAGTGTGGGCCTAGCATTAGGGTTACAGTTAGTGTTAGCCTCCTTGTGCATGTACACATGATCACCACAGAGCTGCAGCATTTACTGTACCTGACCTTTTAATTTTGACTCTGTCAAGAAACCCTAAATGTTACTGCTTATTACTATAAATCCTGACCAAGGAAAATACTTCTTAAAGTATTATCATCAAACACATCCAGTGTCTATTTTATTATATTGCTATTTAGCTCAAAGGCGAGCTCAAAATCTGTGGGTGAATGTAGCAGGCTGTTTAGCTAATAACATTACATTCTGCTTACATAAGCAAACAAATAATCGCATAATAGTAATAATTACATAAGCACATCACATATTAAAGGATTCCATCAAGGCTTGAGGAACTTCAGTCAAAAGGGTTTACTGTCATTTCAATCTTTTACACAATACACAGTACAAAATGGCTCTTTTACCTTTCAACTAATAACAAGCGTACTTCCAGGTCTTTACAGTAAGTGTGTATATATATTTGTGTACGTTTATTAGGCACTGTGTAGTTTTCCTACAGCTTCTAAACTCCTTACAGCAAAGTCTATCCATTGTACAGCAAATTAAGTTGTTATGTCTAGCCAAGACCAGGCTCCTATAGAGAAGAAAGGCCTATAAACCTAAAACAGGTAGCCATACAAATTTTTCAAAAACATATTTAAAATCACCAGTCAAATCGCATGGTGGTGTTCAGCTCAAAAAGAGACAAAAGGAATTTGTATTTTTTGGTTCTTACATTACATCAATCTGGCAGATGCTTTTATCTAAAGCAACTTAAAATATGAGGACTCACTCAAGTTTCAGGACAGTGTGAGAACCAAAGGAGAGTTTTAAGTGCTAAAATCTCTATGTAAGAGTAGTGCAAGAATATTCACTGCAGTACCTCTATACGGGTTGTAATTATGGGTGTGTGCTGCAGACGTGCCCTGTCAGAATGGTGAATATATCTGTCTTTTTGGCAATCTAGACAAGGGCTACCATATTTTTGGACATTTTTGTGGACCTAGGTTACCTGTCCATGGGATAATGTAAGCAGAATGTGGAACTAAGAGTTGCCAAAAAGAGGAAACAACTACATAGCTGTCCAGGGAATCTACCAAGTAAAGAATGTAAAGTCAGATCTGTGCGTCTAGCTGATCAAGCCATTACCCCAGGTTCCACCGTCCACAAAGAAACAAGAGGAGGATCCTCTTGCTAAACGGCACCTATGTTTATGGGGACCTAACAGATTTGTGGTGTCTGATATCTGAGTGGGTGGACCTAATGTCTTCTCCAAGAGGCATTTCTGGCGCTTGGGTCCTGGTGTAGGAAAGGGCCATTGGGAATGTCTGATGTCTGTAGAAAGTGATATACTGTTGTCTGAGCTGCAGTGGGGACTCTTCTGGACAGGTTTCCTGTTCATAAAACTGGGTGGAGAGGAAATTGCCCAGAAATGGCCTAATGCTGTCAGCTTAGAGCCGCAGGACGACCACCGCATTCGTTATATGGGCTGCATACTTCTTTGCCAACCATTGAATCCCATCATCATCTGTCTTCATCTGATCCCACTGCCAGAGACTTTGCCTTAATGGGAGCAGGTCTCTATGATGGTAGTGCAGTTCTAACACAGTACATGGTGAAGTGAAATGGTCAAATGAAACAACATTCCTTCAGGATGTCCAGGTGTAACACAAGAACAAAGACAGAAACACCATGAGACTAAATATACAGCTTGCAAAGAGAGCAGGAGAGCGAGTGGAAGAAAAACAGCATCAAAACAACAGTGAGCAAAAATGTGGAACAGAGGAAGACAGATGATGTGTTTAAGGGTGAACAGTTTAGTGTGCATATGAGTTCCTGAATTGTGTAAAGAGAGAAAGAAATTCAGTTCAGGGGTGTGTTTGTGTGTGAGGGGAGTTACAGTTTATGATTCAGTTCAGTTCTGATTGAGTCTGATGGCCTGAGGGCAGTGGAGGTCTGCAGGCTACCAAACCTTTTGCCAGACAGGAGAAAGGAGAAGAGGGTGTGTGACAGTGTGTCTGGAGTCATCCACAGTACTGGTCTCTGTGTGGATGCAGAGTGTGGTGTAAATGTGACAGAGGGGAGAGAAACCCCAATGATATTCTCAGCTGTCCTCACAATCCTCTGTAGGGTATTGTGATCTCAATCAGAACAATTCCTGTACCAAGCCACGATGCAGCTACAGAGAATGTTCTTTACAGACTCCCTGTAGAATGTGGTGCACTGTTTTCAGTCTCCGCAGGAACCAGAGACACTACTGGGCCTTCTTGGCGATCAAGCTGGTGTTGAGGGTCTGCGTGAGGTTCTCTGTGATGTTGACATCAAAGAATTTGGTACTCTGGATGATCTCCACAGCCATTGATGTTCAACAGAGAGTGATCTATCATCCTCTCCTGTTTTGTTCACATTCAGAGACTGACTATAATGTTCTTTGTTTTGACTTACACTGGCTTTTCTTGTTGCTTCTGCATTTTTCCTACTTTGTAGCTTTTATGTGTGAAGAATAAAAAAGTCCAAGCACCAATTCACAAATATAAGACCCATATCACTAACAGAAATTATGTGTGGCTAATTATGCTGGATCATGCCACTGTTTATTACAATAACATCATCCTGAGAGATCAGTGATCTTTTTTTTTTTACAGTGAAATAGCTTTAGGTCCACTATCATTAGATTACCATTGCTACCATTAGTCTTGTTGCTCCAAGTTGACAATAAGACACTTTATTGTCAAACTCCGTGTACCAATGGATGACTAGCAGCACACTAGCTGCACACATTCCTATTCAATACCTTATTCAATGGAACTGTTTTGACCGTAGTGTAAGTGTTGGTGGTGTGTGTGAAATCTAGTTTCACAGCTTTTAATGTCTTAACACAGCTATAATCTTATCATCCAATTATGTAATGTCCTGTAAGTAACAGAGCACAAAATGGAACACATTTATTCCCTTGTGGTGGGCTCATGAGGTCTATTTCACAAATATTATAATATTTGAATAATATTATATTATATTAATATTTTGCTTCAAATGCTCTTTACCTGGGTTTGGTCTTCCAACTGCCTGGAAATGCTCAACAGAGCACACTCTAGTGCCATCTGCTGAGAACATGAAGAAACAAGATTAATGGTGACAGTGCATAGGGTAGTAGGCCATTAGGCAGACAAAAGGTTACTTTAAGGAAGTGAAGCTATTACTCCAAGACACTAAATATGAAGTACGCTAATTATGACCAAACATTATCTTGAGGAATATTATAGGAAGACACAAGGTTCTATTAAACAAACATTTTTGAGAATGCCTTTTATGAAGGTGACAAAAACGTAGCGTTACAATAGGCCTACATGTCAATTCATGTATGTGTCCTGTGTATGGTGGATGTATACTCACCTGGAACAGTAAAACAAATGCTAAATAAGGTGGCCTGGTGGTTAGGGAGTCAGGTCGTGGTTTGAATCCCAGAATTGCCAGTGGCACCACGTAGGTACCCTTTGAGCAAGGTACTGTCCCCACACACTGCTCCCCAGAGGCCCCTTTTCAGTGGTACCCCCATGCTTCACTTGGTGAATGGGTTAAAAACAGAAAAAGAATTTCACATTGTTCACACTGTGTGCTGCGGTGTGTTTACATGTGACTATAAGGGGCCACTTTACTTTATTCTGAATAATGAGCAAGAAACTACAGTCAGTGTCGAGTTAAAATACAATAACTCACCATTTTGATGCTTTACCTGTTAAGAGGTTTGAAACCCATGCTGTTTTTCACACTTTTGTGTATACTGACGTGTTAGCCTTTTATTGTTAATGCAGCAAATGAGGTGTTCATTTAATGCTTGTCTCAGGTGAAACTTTTGCATGAAAGTTTCAGCAGTGGAAATCAGTCATTATTTCAGTAACTCAGTAAGAGAAAATTACTTTCAGCAAAAACTCCTATAAAAAACAGAGGAGTTCAATTATACACTTTATGGACAAAAGTATTGGGATGCCGAACCCTTCCCCCAGCAGGAACTTTGCATTTAAATGCATAGACTTTAATCTGGAGTTGGTCCCCTCTTTGCTGCTATAACAGTTTCCACTCTTCTTGGAAGGCTTTTCACAAGATTTTGGAGTGTTTCTGCGAGAATTTGTGCCCATTCAATCTGCAGAGCATTTATAAGCTCAGGCACTGATGTTGGATGAGAAGGCCTGGCTCGCAATCTCCATTCCAGATCATCCCAAAGGTGTTCAATCAAGTTCTTCCAGACCAAACTCATCCAACCATGTCTTTATGGAGCTTGGTTTGTGCACTGGGGCACAGTCAGGGGTGGACTGGGACAAAAAAGCGGCCCTGGGCATTCTTTACCAGCTCCGCCTTGGTAAACCTATGCGCATCTCGGGCGGACAGCCGTGCACCAGACGGCCGTTCTGGACTTTTCCAGAACACACAGCTTGCCAGTCCACCCCTGGGCACAGTCATGCTGGAATAGAAAAGGTTCTTTCCCAAACGGTGTCCACGGTGTCTTTCCTAGGACTGTGTCCAAGTTGGACGCACGGTGTTGTCCAAAATGTCTTGGTATGCTGAAGCATAAATATTGTCCTTCACTGAAAGTAAGGGACCTAGCCCAAACTCTGAAAATGAAAGTGTGTCCCAATACTTTTGTCCATATACTGTATGTAACATCTATTGTACAAAAGTGTGTTGTGAAGTAAATTATTATGATAACAACTACGCATTTTATTGCCCACCACAATCTGCCACTCAGGTCATCTAGAATTTTTAATGTCAAAGCACCTGAGTACTTCAAGAGAGCTACATGTTAATGCACCTGCTGTTCTAAGAACCGCAATATGTTCTGTCCAGACATACTGACCCTGCCTCGCCAGAATTTTTCATCATGAGAGGCTCTAGGCCAGAGACAGGTCGACCTCCTAAGCTTGTGTCGGGGCCACTCCTTTACCTCCTTTACCCCTCTCATCTCTCCGCTCAGAAATGTCACTTTGAAAAGAATGTCTCATCTCCAGTACAGCCATTCCTGCTTCAGCTGACAATCATGGCAAAGCATCTGCATTCTAATGGGTGGTCTTTGCTTAACTCCAGGACCACATGTTTTCTTTGTTTTTTCATCAGAATCAAGTTAGTTGTATCTTTTAATCTTACTGACAGCTTTATCTACTGTTCTAAATGACTTTACATGTATTGAAATCAGTATGAGATCCTTATCAGAGCAGTTATATTGAAGCATCTGGTTAAATGAACTTGCCCGTTCTGCAGTGAATTGCATTCACATACAGCAGCATGCACTTTTTAAAGTTTCTTTTTTATTACTAATGGACTTGATGTCTAAAAAAACCTTTTTGCAAGTAGCTCTTTGTCTAAAATTAAAATAAGTGGCTAGACTTCTTTCACTGCACAGCACATCTGGTATGATTTTTATATGATATTGAAATATGTATATGTAAAGGGACAGTCCAACTAGAAATTTGGATTTAGGGTGTGTCATAGTAGTTTTTAAAAGAAAGCAACAACATATCTGTAGAATATACAAAGTGATAAATGGAATGCTTTTTTGTCATTAAAGATTTGGTTCAAAACAAGACAAACCTGGGACAGAAACTGTGCAGTTAAAGAGTCTCTGTCTGTTAAGTACTAACAGGACCATTAATTATTAACTGAAAGCTCTGGATTTCTGCTATTGCTATTTGCTCTGTGAGGCAAACAAGGTTGCTTTCAGAGATGAAAAAGCTAGCTCCTTCTCAGACATGCGTCATGGCTGAGGACAGCAACAAATGGCACACACAGCTAGCAGCTGACCTCCTTGATAGTGTGATTTCCTCAATTTTTACATATTTGTTACATTAAATGGTTTTAGATCATCATACAAAATGTAACATAAGACAAAGAGAACACAAGGAAACACAAAACTTGTGTTTTTAAATGATAATCGCTATGCATGATCCATTCATCTGTCTCTTCCAAATAATTATATGTTCAGCTCACTATTCAAATAGTTTTGGGGGTCATCACAGAGTCTTTATGTATCTCTTCGTCTTGCAGATACCATGTGCCCTGTCTCTTTCTATTGGTAGAATCATGATTGTTGGCCTTATCTGAGATAAGTGAGGCCTGTGGTTCCTTGGATAGTTCGCTTGGTATAATTTGTGACTTCCTGAATGAGTTGTCACAGTGGTGTGGGATTTTGGTAGGCTGGCCACTTTTGGGAAGATTTTACAGGTAATGTTTACTCCTTTTGTAAATAATGGCCCAGACTGATTTATTTCAATAACTGTACTTCAATAATCTTTGATTGTGGCATAGTGTGCTGCTTGCTGTTTTTGACTATTTAAGTTGTGTTTAGATTCAACCAGTGGCGGTTTCTATAAGACTACAAGTGAAACAGTGTTTCACCAATAAAAATAATACAAAAAAAACTTCATAACTATCACTTTTTTATTGGTGTGAAATGCTCATAAAAATAATAAGATTGCTCTCCTAATTTCAGCTCCTCAAGGCTCTGGTCAAAAAGGTGAAACAGCGC
>JBBPCY010018540.1:0-15006 GCA_037974405.1 Brachyalestes nurse
GGTGGGCAGAGGGTGGGGGGGGGTGGGGGGGGTGTGTGGGGGTGTGGGGGGGTGTGTGTGAGTGTGGGGGTGGGTGGAAGGGGTGTGTGTGGGTGTGGGGGTAGGTGGAAGGGATGTGTGTGAGTGTGGGGGGTGTGTGTAAGTGTGGGGGGTGAGTGAAAGGGGTGTGTGTGAGTGTGGGGGTGGGTGGAAGGGATGTGTGAGAGTGTGATCATCTGGAATTATCTGCACCTGTGCAGGACTTAGATGCGCTTTGGTCTGCTTGAATGATTCATAGGTAGGTCACTTAATAAATAAAAACCATTCCTCTGAAACTGGTCAGGTTCAGAGACTGGACTAAAATTGAGAGTCTTTGAAAGTTCTTCAGGAAGCCTGGAGAACTGTTCCTCAAGACTGCATTAAAATACAAGAAAGTCTGGATCTTTGGAAGCAAAATATGAGAGGATGAGGGGTGGCTCAAGAGTTTGTGCTGTAGATAAGTTTTAGATGTGTGTGTTTGTGTATTTTACCCCTCAACTCTGATCTGAGGATCACTGCATTGAACACGACATGTTACAAATTACCGTACACGTGTGTGTGAGTGTGTGTGTGTGTGTGTGTGTGTGCAGAGAGAGTGTAATTTACTCCATATGAGCAGAGCTGCTGGTGGTAGTTTATTATGGCAGGACTGTGTATGTGTGTATGCGTGAGTGTGTGTGTGCGGGAAAGAGTCCAGAACGCTGCGGTAGGTTTACACTCACACATACACACTCTGACGGCTGTCATTCAAACTGATCCGCTAACGGCGACGAAGGAAAGTTATGCGCTGGCCTTTGACCTTTAACTTAAATAATCAACGTTCCTGTTAATCTTATTAATGACTGAAAAATAGACACGTTTTCCGTAATTAGGCTGAGTGCACCAGCATTAATGTTTCGGTGTCATTATTATTAGTTTGATTATTATTAGTTTGATTAGAGAAATTTTTGGATAAAATATGATATTTGACCAGTGGAACCTGTCCTTCAAATTCATGGGTTGCTTTTTAACCCTCTAGGAAAAAAGATTCCCTAAGCAGCAATGAAGATAAATCGTTTTCACATATATCTAATGCGCACACACACACACACACACACACACAGACACACACACACACACACACACACACACACACATATAAATAGCTAGGTATAACCAGACTACAACACACCAAGATAAACCAACACCCACCAAGACCGTCTCTATACCAAAGCTGTTCAACCACTTTTTCTGTACCATAACCACAGCAATGGAGCCTTAATCGACCTGCTTTTTAATTTTTAGGAAAAAGGAAATTAATTTCCCCTAATTTAGCTGGGTAGGATTTCTCCCACACTGTTTGAGTTATGGGGAAATGGGAGGACCACCCTACCCACCCAGAGAGAGAGACAGGACAGTTATACTGAGTGATGGGGGAGAAGGAGGACTATCCCACCCACCCAGAGAGAGAGAGGACAGTTATACTGAGTGATTGGGGAGAGGGAGGACCACACTACCCAGCCAAAGCTAGAGAGGACAGTTGTACTGAGTGAAAAGATATGTTCTTCCTCAATGCTACTTGAGAAATTCCTGTCCTTTGATCTTCTGTCTTCTTGAGTCCCGAGAGATTTTAAAAAAGCAACGGATTTGGTGTGAAGGTTCCGCTCTGCAAAGAATTTGCGTTTTCTTGGTTTGTATATGGTGAGAATTGGCCTTTAAGGTGGCGCGGCCGGAGCGCTGAGCCCTGCTGCTCTAAATGATTTATCCTCCTCCTGCTGCTCCTCCTCTCTCCCATTTTCACTGCGGCTTCAACTGTAAACATAGTTTTTGTGTGAAAATACACAAATTATACGTGTAAACACACACGGAGCAGATGTGGATTCCGAACATGGTCGGGCGATGATTTGTGTGTGTGTGTTTTGCTACGGTATGTGTGTGTGTGTGTGTGTGTGTAGGGAGAGACAGAAAACCCACACGTTTTTCAGCCAATTTAACTCTGCCGTCGTTTACCTCCCATCGCTCCAGAGTTTGGGCCCCGTTTTCAGTCCCAACTGGAGTTTATGAGTTTCTCTGCTAAAATATTTGTTTATTTAATACCAGAAATAACAATGACCCCCTCTGCAGGGTCTGTTTTGGCGCCCTCCCCCTTCCACTCATATCCAAGTGTCACAAAGCAGCCGAATAAAGAAAGCGGACACTGTAGAGTCCAGAGATCCTCAAATTCACTCTGCAGTTTCCTGGACTCTTTAACCCTCATCTGTAACCGTCAAGTTCACTAACATCCTTTATGCTTGGGGTTAATTCAACCCCAGACATTTAAACCTCCAGAAACAAATTTTGTCATTCAAAACAAATGTTTTTTTTTAAATGTTGATATTTCCCTAAAATGTTGATATTGTTTTATAAAACAGCTATAACAGCCCCAAATAACACGGATGAACAAAATGTGTACAAACACTGCAAACACATCATGATGTTCATTTTGTGTTTACTCAGTTTGTCACACTTTAAGTTTATTTAATATGATGCAGTTGTTCATTTAGACACATTAAATTTTGAATGGGGTCAAATGTTCTCCTAAACATAAAAGCAGGGTTAATCACTGGTCGTTAACTACATTTGAAGATCTCAGATGATGGTCAGAGAAGATCTCCTTTCTTGACCTTGAGACTACAGAAAAAAGGGAGATGTCTGAAGACAGGAGAGACCCTTCTATAAGGTGTTCTTCACTGCAGTGGAAGGAGGTGAGGCTTTCCAAGAATGGGATGGGTTGGTTGGGTTGGGTTTGATTGGGTTGAGTTTGATTGGGTCGGGTTGGGTTAGGTTAGGTTTGACCGGATTGACTTGGGTACCCCAGGTTTATGCGATAGAGTGCAGTTAGAAGGGAGGAGTTTAGGAGGCTGCAGTGAGGTGGGTGTGGCCTGATCATTATCTTGGGCCCTATACTGGTTTACCATTAGGTTTTTGGCAATCTTTTTGCTTTAAGGTGAAGTTGATTTAGCTGAGAGCCACTGCACAGGACTGAATAACTCAATCAAAGAGGAAATACAGGATACAGGAGGGAATACAGGATAGTTTCTTCTTTTCTAAGCCTGTAAGGCAAATCTGAGGCAAAAATAACAACAGAAGATTCAAAGACAGAAAGAAACAAGGAGAGACAGACAGAGAGAAAGACAGAGACAGAGTGAGAGACAGGAGAGAGGCAGAGAGAGAGAGAGAGAGACAAAGAGGGAAACAAAGAAAAGTGAGACAGTGTGAGAGAGGCAGAGATGTGTGTATATGTGTATGTGTGTGTGAGGACAGAAAGAACAAGATAAAAAAAGACAGAACGTAGGATAGAGAAAGAGAGAGAGAGAGAGAGAAACACAGAGAGAGAGTAAGAGAGAGAGAGAGACAGAGAGAGAGAGAGCGAGTAAGAGAGAGAGAGAGAAAGAGAAACACAGAGAGAAAAAAAGAGAGAGAGAGAGAGAGAGAGAAACACAGAGAGAGAGTAAGAAAGAGAGAGAGCGAGTAAGAGAGAGTAAGTGAGAGAGAGTAAGTGAGAGAGAGAGAGACAGGGAGACTGAGAAAGAAAGAGAGTGAAAGAGTGAAAGAGGCAGAGAGAAAGAGAGAGGAAACTGTCTGTAACGCTGCATCCTGAGGAGGATGAGATGGATTAAAGGAAGAAAAAGGTCAGGACTTCCACTCTTACGTTGGTTATTTATGGAGAGCTCAGACACCTGGAGAGGAGCAAGAGCTCAACAGCCAGAAACACAAACATCCTCGGATCTTCACTGAGCTGAGCTGTGCTGGACGTAAATCCAGAGCTGTGGTTTACGGCTGCATGTGTGAGCGGCACTGATGTAAAAACTCAACATGTATCAGCAGAACTATGACAATATTTAGACACAGAAGGTTTACACTATCAGTCAAAAGTTTTATATATTTACATGTTACTTACTTAATATTTACTAAAATTATACCCAATATTCTTTGCTAACAGATACATTTACAGTATGTTCACCCTTTGAGTCCCATTATTAGCCAAAAAATGTCATTTGTTTATTGATCACTACTTGACCTATAAAAAGCCACCTAATATAATTATAATTTAAACGTGGATCACCAGACAAGCATAAGATGTTTAATGAGCTATTACGTGCTGAAACAGTTCACAAGTGCATTTAAAGGACAGTCTAGAATTTGACAGTTAGAATGATGCCAGACATTAACTATTACATATTCTTTCCTCTTATAAAGGAAACTTGTTTGAAACTTTATTTGACATATTTCCATTTACAGTTGTTCACTCAACAACATTCTAATAAAAATCTGAAGGTTATCTTTTGGCTGGTAGTGTATATGGTGGGTCAGATATGCAAAGGGTTTGACCTCACAGCAATGCTCAGCCCTCTCCAGGGGCTTTTAGAGGACGTTTTACCAAAATAAGAGCATCCCTTGAAGAAACAGGTGACTAAACACATGACAAATTCCTAAATAATATAAATATCATTAAGTTTGGCAGCACTGACCTTCTCCAAAACCTCACCTGAACCTTAATACAGCCCAAGAGTCTGACCATCGCAAATCAGTGAAATACATTGATGGGCTGGAGGTGGTCTAGTGGTACGATACTTTCCTCTGAACCAAGAGGTCATTGGTTCGAATCCTACCTTCAGCACCACCACTGGGTCCCTGAGCAAGACCCTTAACCCCAAATTACTCCAGGGAGACTGTCCCCTGTAGTTAGGGATTGGAAGTCGCTTTGGATAAAATATATATTATATTATTATATACGTCACATTCTCAGTTATGCTGCTATTATTTGCACAATTATTACTTATTGCTGTCAACCTCTATTCTGTATTTTTGCATGTTAAATTACTCAGCTGTAAGAGTAAGAGTCATAATACAGTATACAACTTTGAAGAATTCTTTAGGAAGTCTGGAGAACACTTCCACAAACTCAAAATACAAGAAATGAGAAAATATGAAGAAATAAGGGCTAGCTGAAGACTTTCGCACAGTACTGCACATGTGTGCTTTTGGCTGCACTAAACAGTCCTCTTCTAAATTGATTTGCTGTTCTTTTCTGGCAGGAGCTAACAGGGCTCATGTTGGAAATGTATAAGACTTTGAATCAGACAACATGTCTAATGTAAAAGTGTAAACTGTACAGTTGTTACAGGCATTAAGGAGACATAAATAAATCTGAATGAATGTTCAGAAAAAAATAATATTTAGCATTTTGCTGGTAGTCTCAATCCTCTGTGGAACCCT
Source organism: Brachyalestes nurse (assembly GCA_037974405.1). Classification (NCBI taxonomy): domain Eukaryota; kingdom Metazoa; phylum Chordata; class Actinopteri; order Characiformes; family Alestidae; genus Brachyalestes; species Brachyalestes nurse. The sequence goes on from JBBPCY010018540.1 coordinate 5,257, forward strand.
GCTGAAGTTTTTAGGGTGTTTAAAGCTCACAGGGTAAGTATGGTGTGTGCTTTCATGACTGATACCTGAACTTTGAAATAGACTGGGCTCTGTGGACCATTTCAGCAGATATGGGTGATGGTCCTGACTTCAAATTAATTAGGACTTCAAAGGACTTCAAAGGTAACATGTGGCTAACTCCTGAAATACACCATTCAGCTGTCTCACTATTAACCTTCTCCAAAACCAGTCTGAATATCTTTGGTTGCCTCATCTCCTCGAAAGCTCCATCACCCCATAAAGAAATGTGGAATGTTTTGGCTGAGTGGTTTGGCCCAACCCTTTAAAATATTTGTCTTACGACATCTGAAGGTTTATTGTTCTACATGGACTACAGTGTTCTTCACAATGTATCTTTTAACTCTCAGTGGCACTTACAGTTCAGAGAGGAAAGGCAGGTTCTGGAAGGTGTTGGGCTGGATCTCGCTGATGTTGTTCATGCTCAGGTCCCTGGAAACAAGTAGAAGAGTAGAGGGTCAGGAGCCCAGAAAAACTCCCACATTCATCAAGAACATCACAGGCAAGAGAGACCACAAGAGTCAAAGGATGGGACAGGCACACTTGTTCTCCTGGCTGAGCCTTAGGTGAGGTTTTATAAAACTCAGTCACAGTATAATACCTCAGAAACAACTTTGATGATGTATGATTCAGACACATTTATTTTTAACATATACCTATAAGTTGATGTGTATTCATGATACAGAATGACAGAATATAATTAGGAATTAGTTCACAGTGGTGTAAAAATCATAACACTAGAGATCACATACCAGAATTCTGATCCGTTCAGCTTTCTTTGTGAACCTCATTGCTCAAAAGTCATTTCCCAAAACAGCATTTATATTTCAGAAATGTGAATTTAGTTCCCCTAATGAGCAACACTGTGGGAGATGACATCAGGAGAAACTAGAAGCGTGAGGGGAACTGAGAGGAACCAAGACCCTAAATTAGAAACACTATAAGAGCATGAGCCTTAGAGCATTAGGAAGAACCAGTGAGAGGAAATAAGACTTAGATAAACACCCTACAAGCATGAGGAAGAAACACAGAGAGGAACAACTCCCAAACTCAGACAGAAAGTCTCCCTAAGAGCATGAAGGGAAACCACTAAGAGAAACCAAGACTCAAAGGAACAAAGTATATAAGAACATTAAAATGCCCCATTAAGAAGAACTAAGTCTAAAAAAGAAAGACCTACAATGAGCATGTGGAAGGTCAAATTAGAAAATCCACGAATCAAAAATAGAGATTCCCTAAGAACATGAACAACCATTGAGAGGAACCAAGGCTCAAATGGGCAACCCGTTCTCTTCACCAGGTGGTTCTGTTAGGATATGAGTAGGACAAGTATATAGAGGAGATTAAACACTGGCAGTGGGATAAGACAGAGGAAATATCTGCAGAGTAAAGTCGGGATAAAAGCTCTGGACCCTTTCACACACATGATTTACTGCATGTCAGAGTAATGCTCTCTCTCCCCACCTCTCTCTCTGCAGTGAGTGTATCATTGCTCAGTATTGATGATATCTTGGCCATAATTAAGTCATCTCAGATTTCAGTCTGAACTCAGGGCCGAGGAACCTGCAGAGCCTTAATTACGGCTTCTTAAACTCCACATTATTCTTTTAATATTCCTGCCTCCCTCCATTTCCCCGCTCGTTAATTAATGCAGAGCCGATCGGCCTGGCCTGATGAAGGCAGCGTACTCAGTTTCTGTGCTTCATCAGTCGGCCAATCACAGCACGGTATTGATCCACCCAGCACCTGTAGAGCGGTCTGGATGGTGTCCGAGAGAATCTGTCCAAAAGCACTTCCTCTCAAATCGGCCAAAACTGCTCTGAATGAAACATGCCCACTCACATATCAAAGACGGCACACACACACACACACACATACACACACACACACCTGCACTTTTACCATCCATCAGAGAAAACAAAACCACGAGAAAACTTTCCACACTGAATCAGCGTTCAGCGGCTGTAATTTCCTCTTTGTTTTTTTTTTTAACTGTGCGCGTGTGTGTGTGTGTGTGTGTCTGTGTTGGGGTGTTTGAGGTTGTATTCCAGATGTGTTTCTGCCTTCAGTCTAATCAAGCCCATTTCTCTCTCTCTCTCTTTCTCTCTCTGTGCCTCTGAACAGAAAGCTGTGAACTGAATGCTGCTGTAATAAACCTGTTCAGGCAGGGATTTCAAAAGTGAGGGTATCTGGGGTTCTTAAAAAAACAATAAGAATTTGAATCCAGTAAAGATCTGTGTGTGCCTGTTTTAGGAGTTTGTGTGTTTTATTATCACAGACAAGGTGCGTCCGTTTTCTCTGACCCTAAAACACCAACATCTCGTGAGAAAAATGGCATGCAGAGCTGTAGGGCAGGTAAATTTCCCAAAGTGGCCTAAAAGTGCTTTTAAATCTGAAACATCAATCACTCAGTTGCTGGAATTATGAATCTGGATGTGTGACCACAGGCATGGTTAATATGCTGTATATCAACAATCTGATTGGTTGTTGTGCAGCTCATTTGCATAACGTTTGTCCAGAAGAAGAAAAAGCAGATATATAACACAAAAAAGAAAGAAAAAAAGGAAAGAAAAAACATAATTTTGTATAATTTCACTGTGTAGCATTTAGGCTAAACGAGAGCCCTTATTGATCATGACAAATAAATGAATAAAAGTATGGCATTTTCTGTACATTGTATTGCACAATTGCTATTGATTTCCTAAGTTTAATACACTGAAAAAAAACATACAATATAAAATGTGCCATAACCTTATTACAGGTCACAATTAATGTTATATTTTTTCCAAATTTCCCAAATTTTTTCCAAAAGTTTAGCTAATTAACATTAATGACGCATTAAAATGTGTGAAAGTGACTTAGAAATACATTTCTCCAGAGGTGCCAAAATCCTTTGGATATTTTTATCTTAAACACTTTTTTAGTATCAAAGCATCTTCCAAGGTATAAGGTGTTGGCAATTTGGTGCCTGATCAACAAAATTAATGTTTTTTTTTTCCTAAAATAAAAGTGTTCATGTCCATTTGTGGACATTTGGGGTCATCTTGCTGGTGGCCCCCAAACCCAATTCAAATTCTTTTGCATGCAAGAGAAAAATAATGAGTACACACCTTATTTCAACAAGAAAAAACAACAGAAATATCTGGACTGTCTTTGTTGTTCTACAAACAAGGATGAATCAGTTTTATAAAACGTGCAATCGAGGGCCCACAAGACATCAAACAACTGCTTTTTCCACTTATAGTAAGAAACAGCCCTGGTATTGGTGGTACTGAGCTAAACGGGTGCCGCAATTCAGTCTGACTGACTGCCAGTGAAGAACTTGGCACGCACACCAGAAAAACAACACAGGGACCAGTACTGCAACCACTTGTGTACTTCAAACCAAGAAGGCGTTTCAAAGACATAGAGACTTCTGGAACCATGTGGATGCACGTATTAGTCAGCAATTTACCGAGGTCAAGATCTACAGGGCTGGTGAAACCAAGGAACGCAGCTTTTATCTGCTATAAGTGCTACTGCCAGTCAAAGGTTTACCAGTCAACTCCCAGAGCAGGTCCACCATGTGCTAAAGCATGTAGCATGTAAACATCTTGTATCATCTCTGAAGGCAAGAACTGTGCATTGGGAGCTTTAAGAAATGGGTTCCTGTAGTTGAGAAACTGGGGATGTTAAGCATGCTGTCACTGGACTCTGGAGTGGGGAAACGTGTTGTCTGGAGTGATGAATCATGCTGATATAAGTCTGATATACAAATCTAGGTTTGGTGAATGCCATGAGAAAACACCACCTACTGGAATGCATAATGCCTGGAGTAAAGTTTGGTGGAGGAGGCATAAAGGGCTGGGTTCAATTGTCAGGTTTAGTTATATGCTTTCAACTTTGTACTAAACTACTTAGCGTGTAAACATCACCAATCTCCCATTGCATCACTCACAACAGAGTTCCAATCTGCCTCTACAAGTAAGTGATGTGCATCAAAACAGCTGCACACAAGCCTAAGATCAATATGGGAAATGTCAAATGTTGGTTGGAGGGGTGTAAAGCATCCCGTCACTATACTCTGGAGTGGTGGAAACATGTTGTCTTTTGTGATGAATCATGTCTCATCAGGAAGTCTGATGGTCAAATCTAAGTTTGAGGAATGCCAGAAGAACATCACCTTCAGAATGCATAGTGCCAACAGTAAAGTTTGATGGAGGAGGAATAGTGGGCTGGGAAGAGTGATATTAAGACATTTTTAGCCAATTATATGTTTTCAACTTTGTGCTAAACCATTTAGCATGTAAACATCACCAATTCTCTGTTGCATCATTCTCTACAAACTTCCAACCTGCCTCTCCAATAACTATATTTAGGAGTGCATGGTGGAAACGTGTTGTCTGGAGTGATGAATCACATTTTACAATCTGGAAGTCTGATATACAAATCTAGGTTTGATGAATCGAGCAATGCCAAGCGTTGGCTCCAGTGGCAGCATGCTTTACAGTCCTCCAGCCAATGCTTAGTATTGCCCGCAGTGATCTTAGGCATGTGTGCAGCTACTTAGCAGCCATAGGAAATCCCTTCATGAAGCTAGTAATGCACAACCCTTGGATACAAAGGCAAATTGGAGCTTTCTAGTGAGTGATGCAACAGACAATGGTAGATGTTTACACGCAATATGGAATAGTATGAAGTTGGAAGCATATAATTTGCTAAAATATGTTGTCTGGAGTGGTGAATCATGCCTCACTCTGGAAGTCTGATGGACAAATCTAGGTTTACTGGAATACATAGTGCCAACAGTACAGTTTGGTAGAGGGGGAATAAAAGGTTAGGCTGTTATGGGCTAAAATATAGTCTGGAATGGTGAAGGACATTTCACTATATGGAAGTCTGATTGACAAATATAGGTTTGATGAATGTAAATGCATAGTGCCATGTTCGGTGGAGGGGAGTAATGGGATGGGGATCTTTTTAGGGCCTGGTCCCCTTGGTTCCAGGGAAAAGCAATGTTAATGTTACAGTGTACAAAGAAATTTTAGCCAATTACATGGTTTCAGCTTTCTGTTAAACCACGTAGCATGTAAACAGTGGAAATGTGTTGTCTGGAGTGATGAATCATGCCTTACTATCTGGAACTGTGAAGGACAAATCTAGGTTTGAGGAATGCCAGGAGAAAATGCCAACTACTGGAATGCATAGTGCCAATAGTAAAGTTTGGTGGAGGAGGAATAATAGGCTGGGATTGTTTTTTAGAGTTCAGTCCCCTTGGTCCCAGGGATGAGTGTTGTTAACACTACAGGACACAAACACATTTTAGCCAATTATACTCTTCCAGCTTTGTTGCAACAGTTGGGGAAGGTCCTTTCCTGTTCTAGCATGTGGTGTTGAAGTGGTGCCGAGAGTCATCACATTGCACTCTGGCCGAATTTCCTTAAGAATCACATAACCAGTGCCAATATCTCACAGTACAGCTCTCCTCTCATGTTATATTGTGTAATTGAAACTCTTTGGGCCCGGCGGTAGTTTAAACACATAAAGGTTTAAGTGCTGATGAGTGCTGACAGGGGGAGGACATGTGTAGCTTTTCCCAAAGGAGAAATGTCTCTTGGAAGGTAAACTTTCCATTATCTATTAAAAAAAAAGTGTTCTTTGGGTGATAGATGAAGGTTTTAATTTCTAAATGAGTGTGAAGGACCTTTATGGGAAACCGTGTATTCAGACAAGAAACCAGTTCTTTGTGTGTTCATAGTACTGAACAACCAGAACCTTTACGTAAAGAATTGTTTTTAGGTTGCTAGTTACAATTTCTTATTCCCTTTCTTGTTCTTAATTATGGATAGTTGTTGCAGTAGTAATGGGTTTATGATTACTATTCATATTGTTGCTGTTCTTCTTCTTTTGTTAATGTTTTGTTGGTGTTGGTGTTGCCGCTGCTGCTGCTTTTACTGTTTTATTATTATAATGATATTATGATGAGGATGGTGGTTATTATTATTATTATTTCTCAGCTTTCTTCAGCTTTCTCAGTCATTTTAGAATCAGGACCCATGGAATTTTTTCATCATCGTAATTATTAGATTTCTGAAGTTTTTCAGCATCACATTAGAATATGTTTAAAGATTTATTTATATATTATATAATGCCAGTTTTATGGCTTTCCATAATTAGAAACAGTGATTCCTATGTATCCAGCAGTATGTGTGTATCTATATTGCCTGCCCATGTAGAGTTTGATCAAGTTTTAATGTTCAAATGTATTTGTGTGTGTGTGTGTGTGTGTGTGTGTGTGTGTGTGTGTGAAACCATACAGACCAGCATCATTACTTCATTGTGTTCTCCTGGGGGGCCAGACTGAGTGGATCAGAACCTGGACCACCGGCCACGACAGGATAAACGGAGCCGACTGAAAATATTCATCACATGCGCTGATACTCAGCTGTTTATTTGTTTTGTCAGAGTGTCGGGCACAGTGAGGTGAAAAGCTAATTTGCTGTTCGGGCGTCTGGAGAACGTCTGAGAAAACGCAGTAGCAGCGCACACACACACAAACACACACACACACACACACACACACACTCACATACACACACATAAAAGGAGGCCCACATGATGTCATGATAACTGAATGTTAATAAGATGTTATTTGTGTCTTTATCAGGTGAACTCTGGAGGTCATGGTCCTTTATACACAGACTCTCAGTTTTACTGTGTTTATCCTGCGTGTTATTTTTCCATGTATCATTTCTGAGTGGTTTTATGTAGCAAAAAACAGTTTATTTTTCCAGCTTCTATTTATGACTGTACGTACAGTCATGAATATTTTGAGCACACTCACACAAATGAGGTTTTTGTTGTTTACACACAGACACATGTGTAAATATATATTTTTATTATATATACACACATGTGTCTAATATTATTATTATATTATTATTATTATTATTATTATTATTATTTTATCATGAGCAAACTGATGAAACATTAAGTATTTGTTGTTTGTCTCATGCTTTTAAACTCCACATTTGGTGAATGCCACCACCATGCATCTGAAGATCACTTAATTCAGTGAAACATTAAATTTACACAACATTGCTAACACTAAAAGTCTTTTAAGTGTTGTAATCTTTTCATCTCCAAAACTTCTCTGGACCCTCAAACCACATCCAGCTTTTCATTAAGGTGGATCAGACTTGTGGATGTGGTTTAGGACACAGTATGACTTACTGTGGGTTGTAAAAATGAACTAAACTTTAGCGCTACAGGTTTCAGATGACACCATAGCTGCTGTTCACAAAACAGTCAGGAGGACAGAATCATTTTATAGTCTGCGGAGTTTCCAAAATATTGTTGCTGTTTTTTTTTTTTTTTAGAATTGTGTTTTCTTTGTCAGTTCTGAAGTAACAAACAGAAAGCTGTTCAGATCTTTCTTCACAGCTGTTGAAAGTCCTACTCAGGGAATGAAGCCAAAGGCCACACATTTTGTGATGCTCAGCACCAAAATGTGGTCATTTTGAGCATCACTTTAAAACTTAGAACGCAAGCTGCACGGCTCCATGCCAGAAGCGCAACAAATAGTAAATCGTCATCACACGGTAAAACAACTCCTTATATGGAAGGTGTCAGACGTCATGCTGAGCTTTGTTTGGTGCTCCTATGTCATGTAGAACCAAAGTTATTGTGATTTAAAAAAGCATGCAATGATAATACATCTGTATTTAAAAATACATTATAATTTAAAAATAGTGTCACACACAAATGTCCATAAAAACAAAAATGCCCAAATTTCTTTTATTTTAAGTCTTTTCAATGAACAGCAAAAAACGCAAGATCGTTGAACCTGGGGGAACTTTCAGGATAGTCTCTGCCCACAGAGTAAGGGGGTCCAGAGAGTGGCCAAGTGGTGGCACGCCGACCGAGTGTGTAGGAGGGCAAACACCGGTTTAGACTGTTTTACACCGTTTTTATTTTCTGAAATCAGGTTTTACTAATACAATTTTCTCCACTACAAGCCCTCCTAGTGCTTTAATTATTTCTTGCTCGTGGTCTTAAACAAGCGCAAACCGGGTGCTCCTGGCAGACGGGGACGTTCATGATGAAGTGAAAACAGAAGGAAGGAGTAATGTCTAAAATCTTTTAGACAAACCGTCCTCAGCAAATTTATGATCACTGCGGTCGCGCATTAATCAAAACGTTCGGCGGGAAGAAACCGCAGCAACACAGCGTTAACAAAAAGGAACAAAAACACATTTTTCCGCAGAGAGAGTCATTATATCTATCAAAAAGGGGCCTGACGGATTATTTTATTTCTCTCCACTCTCGGGTGTGAATTCATATTTCACTTTGTCTCTTAACTTCCATCTGCTGCTGTTTTTGCTGGAATAATCACAGCTTAAATAAAAAACAGCTTCGTTTTCTCTCTGCCAAGCAGGAAATATTTGCATCAAGAAACATTTGACTGTGGCGTTCAGTTCCTGCATGTGTGTGTGTGTGTATGTGTGTGTCTCAGGTCAGGTCTATATCAGAGAAGGGCCAGGTTTAAACCACCTGCTATTAAAGGAACAGTTGGACAAAATAAAAAATCAAACCTCCACAATGTTCCACCTCCCCAAATGTGGCTGATCAAACAAGACGTGTTTGGAGTCCATATTTTGCTTCATTACATTAGAACTGGAGCTATGAGACTAACATCGCTGCCACTAGAAGTCAATAGTCACCCAAATTCTTTCATCCCAAAACCTTTCTGGATCCACCCAAACTGCATCTGGCTCTTCATTAAAGTGAAATGGACTAGTGGATGTGGTTTAAGACACCCCTAGATGAAGATTCCGCTGTTCACAAATAAATCTTCTAATATGTAGATTATTGAAGTCTGACTTGATTCTACCAAACCCCACCTTTAGGAGAAATAAAAACTAAAAATCCACTTAAGACAGTTCTTTTGCTGTTTTCATCAGTTTCTCAGTTTTCTCAAAACTGTCTGACATTGATAGTTGAGACTTGAATTTGATCATTAAGACAAATTTCAGGCAGTGTTCAGGTTCATTTATCAGGCGAATGACGACGTCTTCTGGTTTATCTGAATATCTGATTATATGAGACAAATAAAGATCAGAGCAGTGAGAGAAAAGAAAGAGCACTTTACGGGATTGGGCTGGAAGTAGAGGAAGATTCTTTCTCAGAAGCAGAATTTAAGAAGTGTGGGAAAATGGTCAAGATGTCATACTGATGTTAAACTGAGCCCGGTTATGTCTAGAAGTAACAGGCTGGACAGAGAAGAGTCTTATTTTGAAATTTCCTTTCCTGTGTGAGTTACTGTGAGCTGTAAAAATGAAATAAACTTCAGTCCAGATCCAAACACTGCGGCACCTTTTAACACAACAGGGTCTGTTTTCAGAAACTGCCTCAGGAGCGCTGATCTATAGTCAATTTGTGTGAAGTCACCAAATATGAAGGAATCTGATCCCAGACCAGTCTGCTTTGTTTGCTGAATTTCAGTTTGTTTTAACATGGCATGTGTGAAGGTGTGTAGATGTACAATGGTGTGTGTGTGTGAAGGTGTGATGTATGATGGTTTGTAGATTTATAAAATGGTGTGTGTGTGTGTGTGAAGATGTGTGGATGTAAGATGGTGTGTGTGAAGGTGTGTAGACGTATGACAGTGTGTGTATGAAGGTGTGTAGATGTATGATAGTGTGTGTGTGAAGG
>JBBPCY010018565.1:0-15002 GCA_037974405.1 Brachyalestes nurse
TCTCTCTCCCTCTCTCTCTCCTCTCTCTTTCCTCTCTTTCTCTCTCTCTCTCTTTCCTCTCTTCCTCTCTCTCTCTCCTCTCTCTCTCTCTCTCTCTCTCTCTCTCACACACACACACACACACACACACACACACACACACTCTCATACAATGGCCCTCTGGAGAGCAGCAGGCGTGGAGTTATGATTGCACAGTTCTCAATACAAAAAGATATCCTTCTCTCTGCCCTCTGAGCTTCCGGCCCCATTCACCTTCCTCCTATCTCTTTTTGGGCTTACACACACACACGCACGCACACATTCACATGCACACATACACACTTCCACTTCCTTCTCTCAAGGAGAGAGGAAAACAGTGTCCTAGGGAAACAACCTGTTGTCCATTAAGTGCTCTCTCAGAGAAAAAAATAACAAATTAAAGATTAGCTGTGATATTGTGCTTATTGTGTCCTTGCAAATAAGATCAGGCAGTGGGAGTCCTCAGTGCCTGATTGCTGTAAACATCTGATTGAACAGCTCTCTGGAGGTCTATGTCTTGCAGCTGCAGACTGAAGCACTTTTAACCAGTGAATTCAATCCCATTCTGTGGGGGAAAATTGCTATTTTAAGTAGAAATTTCTGAACTGTAGATATTCTACAACCCCATTCCAGACAAAGAGATTTTCTCTTTATGTGAAAATGATTATCTTTAGATTTCCCTGTTTGTGCAAAACTGCAGCCGATCCTTTCTAGATTAACTTAGGTGCCTTTTTAGCCATTCTTGATGTGTTTGCCTTCATAAAAGTCAAAATGATGCTCATTACTTATTTTGATAGATTTTAGGTAATGATTAAGTAATTATTTTATTTAAAATTTCAGAAAGAATGTTTTTATAGAATTGGTTACTGACTTACCTTCCTTTCTCAAATCCTACAACAAAAATAGGTTGGAATGAGGAGGAGGACAGTGAGAAAAGGAAGGAGGGGGTGGTTAAAACAGTGAGCAAGTAAAGCGTGCAAGGCTCAGCAGATAAAGCTGAAGAGGGTCTGAAAGAGGCAGAAAGATTACAATTACATAGCTGCTCTGTGCATTAAGATTGCAGTTTGCTGGAGCTCAGCTGTGTCTGGCTGAGAGGAGTATCACAGGACTCATGACTGCATGTCATTTTTGGAAAATGTTGATCTCTTTACAGTCCTCAGCCATTGAATCTGGTGAGATTGCTTTGCTTTCTTTTCTTGGCAACTTGGAGTTGTCTGAGAGAAGGGAGCTTCACTTGTGTTCCCATGACATAGTACAATAATGCTGAACTGGAATCAGCTTTCTGTAGTTCATGAACTGCTGACAGGTTTGCCCTGGATTTTCATGTCCTTCAGTGACCTTCTGTTTGAGTGTGTTTAGATTTATGAACACACTTCTGTGTGGATGTAACTCAGTGCCTTCATGTGATTTCATGGTTTGCTTTAAAGTGGTTCTGTGACTTGTATTTCCAAGAAAGTTGGATTCTTTGTTTTGAATTATGGTCAGAGGAGAAAAGGTATGCTTCTTTTTGTTTGTTTTTTGATGAGACAGATAGAAGTGGTAGTGGACAAGCAAAATAAACCTTTAAATGTTTCATTATTTACATTGTTCAAGAACAACAGTCTTTAGATTAGTAAATCTTAATGAGTAGGAGGTACGCTGCAGATTTTTACCTCAAAGAGAGTCATTTTCTGTCTTTCTTTACCAGAGTCTGGGTGTGGTGTGATGTGGTGTGAATTGTAAAATGTTTGCCTGTGTTCTCCTGTATAGCATTCTCATTTATTTAAATCTAACCTTTAACTGATGAGGAAATCTCGGTTAATTTGCATGTTGGCATTTTACCAAGCAGAATTTTTCAGTTTTCTCAGATACTTAAGTACAAAGTCATTCCTGTCCAGTAGAAAAAGAGCTTTAATGAACTGAGAATGGGTCCATTCAGCACCAAAGAGAGACGAACTATTGTTCAGCTGTAGTCACATAACTTTTTTCAACCCAAAATACTAAGAGTGTGTTGTATGGACGAGACCAAACACTTGCCACAGGTGAGCAGGGCCAAGGATAAAGAATGTATAGAGTAATAACCCATGGGAGGAAGAGAGGCTAATGTAGAAGTTATCATTACATATTTGTGGTTCCTATAAGAACTGTAGCACCATTAAAATAACTAAAAACATTTGTGATAAGTTATATGCCTGTTCAGATGATTTGTGTTTCCGAAAATTGCTTGGAGTGTTTTGGTTTAATAAAACCTGTTCTCCCAGAATACGTTTGACAGGATGGGACTTGAACATCTATAGACAGTAAATGTAAAGACATCATAAAAAACTCTTGGAATGTTGATATTTTGATAAAGAACTATATTATCAAGGCTTATTTCGGGAGAAAATCATGAGGAAAAACTCAAATCATTAACAGAACCTTCCAGGCATACTTCCTCACTATGACTACATTCAGGGCTAAAAGACACTAAATTGCCCAACATATTTGGATCCCCTCCTATATAAGGAGTACAATTGGTTCAGCCACGCCTATTGCTAAAACAAGCGCATAGCCATGCAACATCCATACTTTTTCAGTAGAATGGGTCATGTGACTTAAAACAGCACTCTCATAGGATGCCACCTTTGCCATAAGCCAATGTCTGACTGATCTGCCTGGTCAACTGTAAGTGTAATTATTGTGAAACAGTCTGGCAGGAACAGCCTAGCCACAAGACAACACACAACACAAAAGGATGCTGATCCATCTTTGCATCACCAACTACAGAACTCCAAACTCCCTCTGGAAATAACACCAACACAGTAAATATACATAGGGAACTTCATGAAATGGGTTTCATTGACCGAGCAGCCACACACCAGGATACGCTACACTATGCGGAATGCCAAGCACTGGCTGGCATGGTGTAAGGCACACCACCACTTTGGAGCAGTGGAAACCTGTTCTCTGAATTTGGGGGGGAGGGGTGCATGTTACACCCGTTTTTTAAACTGGTGTATCTTCTCTTAGGAGATCATTTAGGCTAGGATTTTCCAAATATATTTTCTGTTTTTGAGAAAGGGGTGTTTTTTTCCATGTTTTTTTCTTAACTTTCTTAACAGTGTAACTAATGTTAACTGTGCACAGTTCTAGAAGAATGCCGACATATGAAATCAGTTCAGGTCATGCCCCTGTGGTCTGTTTATTGCATTAAGCCATGTTTGGCTTGTTTTGCCATGTTGCTGGCTGCTGTATTTGCCAGTAAGCATTGAAATCAATTAACAACTTCTCTTCCCCAGATTCTCAGATTTCTGTAGAACAGTGTTATCGTCCAGCATCATTTTTATTTTTAGTACAGTTATGAGGCTAATAAGCTACAATTGATTGTGGTTTCAGTGCAAACTTCAGATACCAAATATGCTTAAGCTGAGAAATTATTTGTTTGCTTTAGATGAGCTAGTTCTTTTAAATGCAGCTGTATCCAGGGGTTTTAGTGATAGAATCAGCTCAATTTCTACTTGTCACTGATCCGTCTTGTATTTTTTCTCAGCCATGGAGCACCTGGTGAAGGAGTTGAACCTGCTGTTGAAGCTACTAGAGCATGAACACGTGAGCTCTGCGACTGCAGAGAAAGTGAGTGTGGTCAGAAACTTGTTGGGGCAGCTACAACCATCAGGTAAACTCACACACACAAAGAAGGTTATCCTTCTTTTCTAAAGCACAGAAGCAGGTGTTAAGGAGATTGTGCAAGTAATTAATGACTTTTTTAATAGTGTTTTGATTGTATGCAGCTTACCCTGTCATTTTAGAATCTACAGACTTCATTTAAAAGCTTCCTAGGAATGGTCACAGTAATACATGTTTACAGTAATATGTCAATCAGTTTATGCATTTGCAAGCAACCTGATGGTTTTTATATTGAAAACTCCAAACAGTGGTGTGTGTTAATAAGGAGTTAATAGCCCTCTTTCTCTATGCAGTGGCTGGAAGTGACTTCATATATATGAACACTTCTCTCTATGGGAATGGTACAAGCTTTGTAGAATCACTGTTTGAAGAATTTGGTACGTTGTTTTAATTTCATTCATGGTTTACAATGGACAACTTTAATACTTGTTCTAGAGCTTTTATATTGTGGTGTGTGTGTTCAGACTGTGACCTGAAGGAGCTCAGGGATTCATCTGAAGAGCTGAAAAACCATGAAGAGGAAGAAACATCAAAACACCCACCCTCAAAATCAGTAAGACACATAAAACCAGTGTGGGAATTAAAAGCCTCCAAATTGTGTAAAATATCTAAATGCATAATGTCACTGTTGAGAATGAAATTCAAAAAGTGTCTTTAGAAAATCTTTTAGGAAAGTTATTTTGGGCAGCTGTTTAACTGTTGGATATACAGTTTCCTCCTACATTGATGATATCTTCCTGCGCTTTATACTTGAAATGTTAAAAAAACATTGATTCTGTTCTTTTTCACAATGATACTCTCAATGACAGCCAGAGTCACTAAGCTGTTCACAATAAATTTGTCATCCACAATGTATTTGATTTGACAGAAAACTATAATTTTGGATTATTTTAATGCCTTATTGTCATTTCTTTTATTAAATGGGATTTTTTTTCTTTAGAGCCCAACAGATACACCCCCTCCGCTGCCCACCACGCTCCCTCCTGAGGATTACTATGAGGAGGCTGTTCCATTCGAGCCAGACACCATACCTCAGTACATCACCACTCACAGTAAATTCTCTCACATTATTCGAATAAATTTCAGAGATAACATTGTTATATACTGTGATATTTAATGTTATATAATATGTTATGATAATATTACAATGAAGGTAATAATATAGACCTTGAGTCACTTCTTTCTAATTTTAACATTTGTCTCAGACAACTCCAGCCCACCAAATTCTATTGAGGATGCCTATTATGAAGATGCCGATAACAACTACCCTGTTACTCAGCTCAATGGCCCATGCAAGAACTCATGTAAGAAGTGCATCAACAAGTCATATCAGATATATATATATATATATATATATATATATAGACCTATTATAACTTATAGGTATAATATGTGTCCTTTAAAGTGTTTGCTGAGTCATTCTACATCTCATGCAAGCATACTGAAGTATAACATTACCAAAAAGAATTTGTAAAACATATTTTATCTTTCGTTTTTCTATCTGTTGGACTATCCCCTTGAGTTGTCTGTTTCATATCTGTTTCCTTATATCACCAGACATTGACTCAGATGCCCTGAGTAGCTCTTATGAGTCTTATGATGAAGAGGATGAGGAGGCTAAAAGCAGAGAGAGGACCCATCAGTGGCCCTCAGAAGAAAGTCCTATGAGTCCAATGAAGGACTGCCAAAAATACGCCTTCCTACTGCGCAAGAAACGCTTTGGTCAGTGGGCCAAACAATTGACAGTCATCCGAGAGAACAGACTACAGGTTGGGCCTCTCGGCAGCATGCTTACAAATGAAGGCAACTTCAGTAATGTTGTTCAGCTTGTGTTAAACAACATTTAACAGTTGATCATGCTTTCCCTAGTGTTTTAAGAACCCTAAGGACCGCACTCCTCACACCGATCTGCCTCTGAACCTGTGCAATGTCACCTATGTATGCAAAGATGGTCGACGCAAGAAACATGAGCTTAAATTCGCCATGCCTGGAGGAGAATCTTTAGTGCTCGGTGTACCGAGCAAGGAGCAAGCTGACAGCTGGGTTAAGGTAAACTATCATAATTATTTTCACATACACTTACTGCCCACTTTGTCACAAACCCCTGCCCTGTTGCTTCACTTTGTTGATTGACAGTTAGAGACCAGACCTCATGCACAGTTTGTGGTCAATTTCTGACCACAGAGTTAGATATTTTAAGGTGGTGGACCACTCTCAATTCAGCGGTGACACTGATATGTGGAAAGGTCCAGCAGCATCACTGTGCCTGATATACATGTACCAACACCACATACTACCAAGTAGGTAGTTCTGAAAACGGTCCATCACTACAATAAAATCTGGAAAAGAGCAGTCCTGTGGTCAGAAACTGACCACTGGCGGTTGGAAATTGTAATTGTAAGCCAAGAGTTGTGTGCAAAAGCTTGAGCACCTTTGATCAAATTACATTGGTTTGTTTTGTTGGTATACTAAGTCAATAGAAATACACATCACACATGTCTTTATTTACTGAATTTAACCTGTTGGTTTTAATTTTATTGTTCAGCAAATTTAGCAGAAAATGCCATACTTAAATGGATTTCCTGTAAAGTATGTATGCTTATTTCTATTTATATAAATCTAAAAAAACATACTTGGGGTAGTTAGTGTACAAAGGACTGTAAGGTATGTGTGTCTCTAAAAAGTAGCCAGTGAGTGTAAGTTACAGTACACATACACTCTTACACCAGGTTGAGCCTACCAGGCAACTAAATATTAAGAGACTTCACAGATTTTCTTTTTGTGGCTCAACAAATTTAGGCCATTCAGGAGGCTACTATGGTGGCAAACAGCACAAGTGCACTGGAGACCTCCTTGTCTCCCATGATGGCTCGAAAGACAGACTTGGATAAGGTAAGCCAATTACACCATGATCTAGTAGCGGTAAGTGCCTATTTCAGCCATGGATACACAATGACTTTTCTGTTTGTGGCTCTAGATGATGGCTGCTGATAAACATACTTCAGATTCTGACAGTATTGCTAATGGAGACTCTACTCGGGAAAGTGGTGAAAACGGTATGTGATATGACTTGCCTGTGTGGCGCTGTTCTGACACAGTTGTGTAACTCTATTGGACTTTAAATCAGGATTCTTGAGCTTCTATTATTACCGCATTTTATGGGGTGTCCTCTTACAAATATCCAGGAAAGTTATTGTCTGCCATTATGTGCTGAACAGATTCAGCCGGTAGATTAACTTGAAAAATACAAGATCCTTCCAAGATCCAGTCAAAGGTTCTTTAAAATAGTTTTTTTTTCAGTGTCATCAGTTCAAATAACCCTATCGATACCTTCATTTTAAAGAAAGAAACTCTGTAGCCAACTTTAGAAGATAGCGCCTTGGCTAAAAAATCCCCTTCTGAGGTCAAAGAGCAGAGTGTGCGCTCCAGATGGAACCTGCTTCCCCTAAATTCTGTCACGTCACCCTTAGACAATGGCAGGAGGGATTAGAGGAAGGATGTATCTGGTTAAGCTCATTCTCCTTTGTCTTTGATGTGCAGCAAAAAGGACTGGAGTGTATATCAGCATGTTTTTTATTCATTATATTATTTATATTTTGTATGGGCTGTTTTTTTTAACCACAAGGAATAAAAATGTTTAGTAATCATTGGCATATCTATGTGAATTTTAGTCCTGTTTCCTCAAAACATGACGATCAGCTTCTAAATTCTGAACATGTGATAAATGAGTTGTGTCATGTTTTCTGTATGACTCTGTTTGCTGTGGTTACTCCTGAAGGGAAGGTTAAGAAAGGGGCATTCTCTGAGCTGACTGGATCTATGAGTCGTGCCGCTGGACGAAAAATCAATCGCATAATCAGTTTCTCCAAAAAGAAGCCTCCACTGCCTGGAGAGACCACCAACTCCCACACTGACAACAACCCACGCTGTGGTGAGATACTTTCATTTCAAAGATATTCAGCACAGTCATCATTTTAGTGTCACAGAGTAATGTATTTCTAACTGTGTGGGAATTTTTGAGGGGTTTTGTTTTTATTCACAGTGTTTACACACAGTGATTACACAGGTCAACAATAAAAAATTGCACAATCATCAGTGACTACGACACACTTTTCTAAATCAGTTTTTCAGGCTGATTTTATTCCATATTCAGTTTTTTCCAGTCACGTCAACTTTTCAAGTTATGAACAATGTTAGGTTACAATGTACAATTGTACTTTTTACTAAAATGCAAGCACCAGTGTTTCAGTATCTTCAGTGCAAAGTCAAATATGAGTACACGGTGGTACAGATACACTGTACTGTGTCATGCAGTAGCCACAGATTCTTCAAAAACGCTTAGAGTAAGATTTTCTTGTGTATACAGCATCTGGATTGTCATGGTACAGCATCCAGGAGTAAGGGGCCATCATGCCCTCATTCGAGAAACCTTGGTAGCGACATTCCATTGACTTGATATCTTAATGAAAATTCGTCACTCACATACCAAGAGAATCCACCAAGAGTTTACGCGGCAAAAGTAGCAATCGTTAAAATGGTCTTAAGGTTCCCTCCACACCGTCAGGATTGCAAACGTCATCACTGCCTTTTGCCAATTTAGCCAGTCACGCAGTCCATTGAAACAACTGGTACAGATGACATGCGGAGCCCAAAATTAATCCAGTGGACAGCTGAAATACAGTTTGTATATCTTCTGAAGATCTGCAGTAATTGGGTGACATTGTGCTTTTGTTGTGAATGAACCAAACACATGACAGAAACTGGATGATTTTTACAATTTCTAGGCATGATAACAGCTGAAGTCAATCGCAGTCAATGCCATCTGTAAATATACAGACAAATTGGGTAATGTGCTTAGGCTATAATTTCAGGCATGTAAATAGCTTCATCACAAAGAAAAACTAATTACAGATTTGAAATCAACATAAAAAGCAGTAAAAAAAAACCCACACAAAATTGTCTCAAGTGAAAATTACCTGTTGACCTGTGTTATCTAAATCACTGACCCGTACTCTTGATACTTTGTCAAACCTGTGGAACAGATTACAGAGTTTTTGTTTTGTCTTTTTTCATGCTTGATGGGCTTTCCAGTCATGGACAGACCTGTCTAGACCATGATTTAGTACTTGGTTCCATTATATATACCTATACTTTAGTAATACAGCTATGTACTATATAAATGTGTTAATACCTAAACTACAAATGTATTATTCAGTTAATTAATTAAGCAACAACTACTTATTCTTCTGTTACTGCTACGGAACTACTGTGTACATTATGTCGTACTGAGAATAAGGATTTAAGTTGTAGGCCTGTAAACAGCATCTTAAATTTGAAGTTGGTAGTTTGTAGATTGGTAGTTTTATCAAAATATCAAATTTACAATATGTCAATCCTGAAATCCATGGCTGAAGTCCAATATTAGCCTTTTCAGTTTGTCACTGAATCAAACAGAGTAATGGTTGCACCAACTAGCCTGGAAGCACATGGACAGCGTCTCTGTTTTTCTCTTCTCAGGTTATCTGAATGCTCTGGTGAATCAGTGCTGGAAGGAGCGCTGGTGCTGCGTAAGGGGTGGCACTCTATATCTCCATAAAGACAGAGGAGATATACATTCTCATGTTAATGCTGTGGCTCTTCGTGGAGTTGAAGTGTTACCTGGTCTGGGGCCCAAGCATCCCTTTGCCTTTCGCATCATGCGAGAGGGCAATGAAGTGGCAGCTCTAGAGGTATACCCATTTTTATACTGTGTATAAGTAAAGTTATATTCTGTTACAGTAAACTGTTTCCAGTTTGTAATATGATGAGATTTAATTTGACTGTGTATCTCAGGCTAGCTGTTCTGAAGAGATGGGCCGCTGGCTTGGCGTGCTGTTGGCAGAAGCAGGTTCTGCTACCACCCCTGAGGCCTTGCACTATGACTACGTGGATGTGGACACAATCAGCAGCATCAGAGATGCAGCTCGTCACTCTTTCTTGTTAGTAAAGCTCTGTATATCATTGTAGGGACAGTGATGAATGCACCTTTTATCCAAGAATATGTACTTAAAGGAACAGCCAATAATTACATTTTGCAGTTTTAGCTGAACAAATTATAATTTAAGGTATTTTTGTATTTTGATTTTTCGTTCATTTTGCGTTATTGCCTCAGTAATCTAAACATGTAATTTTTTCTCATTTTCTCATGCTACATAATAACAATAACAGGATGAAATTACTACACTCAGCTTTAATTTTGTAAAGCAGTGTTTGTAAAGCACTGTCAACTGTCTGATCTGCTACATAAATGAGATTTCTTCTTTTTTTTATTATCAATATTATTATTATTATTATTATTATTATTATTATTATTATAGTTTCAATAAAAAATAAGGTGGTAATATAAACAATTTGGCTGCAAATCCCATAATCTCATTAATGCTGTGGACCACCAAACCATTAGTTGACTGTTTGGACATACTTAGTGAAATATTTGCAGTGATTTTCCACACTGTTTTGAGAATTTTCTTCAGTTGCTTTTGTCTTTAGTTGTTTTTTCCATGATTTATTATGTGTGTTAATTCCTAACGATTGCTTAATTTTGAATATTAATCTGATTGCATTGCTTCTGCGCAAAATTTGAGTATTTAGACATCACACTTACTTTATACTCTTCTCTGCTCTGTCCGTGCCAGATGGGCCACATCCTCCAGCAGCGCCTCCACAGATTCTCGCACCTACGATGAGGTTCCATATGAGAGTCTGCTGGTATGTCACATACGCAGGATCTGATCTAAAAACTGCTCTGAGATCAGCGTGAACAAACTGGCATATTGTAAACAGAACAAAATAACATATCACCATTTTTATTGTTTTTTATTTTTTATCCACTGATCTTTACATTGTGTGAACATTTCATGATTAACGCAACAAGAGGAAGTTTAATTAACTTCCAGTAGTAGAATGTTTTTGCTTCTCTCTTGCTGTTTTGGAGACCCAAGGTTTTGTCTTGACAGCAATAATATGAATACAGTTGTGTAGTTGTCTTTACAGCAGTCATGTGTTTTAAACAAATAACATTTAGCTTATATTGCAACAGTATTTTTGGGAAGTAATTGTCTTACTCATATACTCCTATACTCCACATACTCTCTTAACATAACTGCCCTGTTTGAATGCTTTTCCTTTTGACCATATACATTCCACCCTTCATGCCTCGCTCATTCTCATGTCAATCATTCTTTCCCTTTTCTCCTTCTTCTGCACCATATACTGTCTCACTTATCCCATTAGCAAGTAGAAGAGCCTCAGCCTAAATCAGGAGCCTCATTGAAGCGCCACTCATCTTTCTCTAGTGCAGACACACCAAAAGTCAACCCTCAAATCACTGTGAAGAGACATGGCTCTTGTAAGTCTCTTTCAATGCTTTTATGAGAGCTCTCAGCATTATTACCAGTCAGTTCATTGGAAACCAGTAGAGCACTGCCAATTAAGTTTATTTTATCTCTCAGCTGTAAATCAATACGGTAAATATGGAAAGACGAGAGCAGAGGAGGATGCGCGGCGATACTTAAATGAGAAAGAGCAGCTGGAGAAGGAAAAGGAAGAGATTAGAAAATCTCTGCTGATGCTCCGCAAAGAGAAGAGAGAAGTGAAAGAGGAGCTTAAACAAGCCATGGGTATGGACTTCCTCTCTAATTACAGTCTTTTTAATAATACTGAATCTCAGCAGGAGTAGTACTGTGAATAATCAGATGAGTCTTGCACTTGCAGCTGTTTAACGTGGTTATGTGATGTTGTGGCGCCATCTAGTGAAACTCATTGAAATAATAAAATGACTACATTATAATGAAATAGAACAGAAATAGAAATCTTAACATTGCATTTTTTCTATAAGAAGTGTCACGCAACAGCTGAACTGCAACCTTTTTTATTTGTACTCCAGCTGAGTTTGTGGCAAATTGGTGCATTTAAATCTTGCTTTTAAGCGACACTAACAGATATGCCCTTTTTTTTCGTCTGATGTAAAGTGCAGGGAATACAAGATTTTCTCACTCGAGCAACTAGTTTTTAGAATATTTAAGTAATTATTATTATTTATAAAGACACAAAAGTGTGTATATGCAGTGCTACACTACTATTATTTATTTTTAATGTTTTTTTGTTTTGTTTTTTTGCTGCCCCATAAAGTTTTTCTTACAGCACTGATATTTTATGTACGTAATCACAAGCATGTGTGCAACATGTGTAGGTAAGCAGCAGAAGGATTTGGAGAAGCGTGTGGCTGAACTGGAGGAGAGCTGCAGAGGAAAGGAGGCTGAGAGAGTGGATCTGGAGCTGCGGCTCACTGAGGTGAAGGAGAACCTGAAAAAATCTCTGGCTGGAGGTGCACTGGGGGCACCTACTGAGAACAAACCTACAAACAAGGTATCAGTGCTTTGCGCAGCACTAAATTACCTCTGCTATTTATACAAGTATCCTGTTTTAAGTACTGAATTGAGGTACTTGGACACACACACACACACACACAAACACACACACTATACATGCACACATGAATTGAGCTAAGATCACCATGCTCTGTGCCAAGCATTGGCTTGAAAGGGTATAAACTCCCCAGCATTGGGGTGTGGAGCAATGGAATTGTTCTCTAGACTGATGGCGCTCCATCCAGTACCTTTGAAATAAATTGGAATGGCATTTTTTTATCTATAATTGGGTCTATTCTGTATCTAACACACTTTTGCATCTCACACGTAGCATTGCGAAGTTTTACATTTTGGATGGATGTTTTATACACACCTCCTTATGCGCCTCCTCTACCACAGGTTCAGATCAGGAAAGCTGAAAATCCACGTAGTGAGGCCTCTCTGCCTGTGAATTGTGCATCTGAGATGCGCAAGCGTCCTCCATCTATCTGTGCATCCAGCAGAGGAAATGTCATGCAGAAAGCCAAGGTACTGTGTTAAAAACTGAATGAAGTGATAATAAAACAAAGATTAAAAGAATTCTCCAGAATTAAAATAAACCTCTTTGCATTTGTGTTGCATGGCTGATTACCTGAAATAACTACCTCCCCATCCTTACAAAAGAATAAAACCCCCTTACAATAACAACTTACACTAATAACCACCCTACAAAAGCAATCGGTCATATATTTATGAATATACCCAAATTCTGTATTCTGGAGATACACACAAATACATTCACATACATACTGTTGTAAAATATATATGTTCATTTGTGTCTCAAAGTCTCACTCATTCTACGAAGAAAAATCTGACCTGATAAACATGCAACACTACAGACATGCAGTACTACAAATATTCCATACTGTTTTGTCTCTTTCTTTCTAACTTTAGGATTGGGAGTCAAAGAAGGGCACTTAACATCAAACTCCTCTCAAAAAACTATCTGGTAATCACAGATTATGTGGGGTATCTACGCTGTACAGAGTCTGAAGAGACTTCAGTCATGACCTCACCTGATCCTACGCTTTTATGTGTGCTGAAAGGTCAGTGGAGTAGAGAGGACCATGGATTCAACAGCTTTCTCATGCTCCCCTTGTACATGGTTATGTTCTGTATTATGGTGTTCTGTATATAGTACATCTGCAGTCCGAAAGAACAATGTGGAGGAACTTTCTGGAGTGCGTTTATAAACAGTTGATGTATCCCTGCACAGTTTGTACTTGCAAACAAAATGATCTGTTCTGAACCAATATTGACCAAAAAAATTGTTTAGGAACAAACAAATGAAAGATGTTGAAATGTTTGTACAATCTGGGCAAAGAGAAGGTATGTTTTAAATTTTTGGAAAATATGGGAAGGATAAAAAGGGAAGTTTGTGTAAACCAATAATAGTTCTTGTTTATTGACTGAACTCAACTGATTAAATACCTTAATTGTAATCATAATTGCTCACCAGACTCGCATTATCACTGCCAGTTCTAGTATCACAGTGTAGACAAACATTGTGTAGTTTGTCCATGTGAGGCTGCAGAACCGCAGCAGAAAATATTTGGCTGTGGAGAAATACAGTCAGTATGAGACACTGCCTCATTAATTATTTGCAATTGTTTTAAAAAGTGGAAAAATAGAATTCAATATGGGTGTTAACTAGATTGTATCACTGTGCCTGTCATAGCTTTTGTAAAGTGTTATAAAATAATTTTATGAATGGTAAGTCTTGCAATGTTATGCTAAATTCCTTAGCTAACTATACGGCAATAAAGTTTGTGTTTGTGTGTATAATGAGACCGCGCACCACCTGGGCTGTTTTTCCTGCACAGTTTAATGATTTTTTTTTTTCATTTTTTGAAAAAATGTTAATCCATGGCTACAGCTGTTTATAATTTTAAAATGTGTGTCTAAAACTCTTTGAAACGCTCTTCATTTTACACAATTCTTTTACACTTTAGCACTTAAATGACCAGATCTATTTATTTATTTCTACTTTGTATATAAAAATATTGTTGACCTAATCCCAAAAGCTGATATTTGGCTACTCTTTGTATTGGATAATAAATGTTTCTCCATGAACAAAGAAAAAAAGAGGAGTTGTAATCTGTTGGCTGTGTTAGCAGCCATAAGCTTTACTCTCAGTTGTAGCAAACAGTCTGTTGTCAGTTATGCACAACTTTGGAAAAGAATTGGTTCAAACATGTAAGAACTGGTGGGTTTCAGTGGTTACAGAGGCACCAAAGAGCATTGAAGAGCCAGTTTATCACCTGTCACAAGAAAATGTGCAAGCATGTAACTGGTCAACAGTGTCCATACTTGTGCTGACTAGGTAGTTTTAGGAAGTTGTGAGCAAGGCAGATTTTTGTCATTTCAATATAAAAGTACAGGGTCTTTACAAGTTTTTAAGGTTTAACTCTTCATGAAGAAAGTCTTATTATAGACCCACTATTTATTTTAAAAATCACTTATTTAGGTTTGGTGACATGAAGCCACTCTAAGTATTTTGTCAGCAAGCTCGTGTGTCTATCTTCCTGGAGTTACAGTCTGACCGTTACAGTCTGGTGAGGCTCACTGTTGTAATGCAAACTGTCACCAAGCAGTCTTACGCAAAAAATCTATAAACACCATACTGTACTATTTGTCTTAAACAAGTAAAAAGATGTGCTACAGTATGCAATAAATAATTATGAGAGGATTCCCTTTGTTCACTTGATCACTGGCCCACAAAAATACAATGTGTATGTGTGTGTGTGTGTGTGTGTGTGTGTGTGCATGGTGTAGTGCTGTAGAACATGTCATCTGGTTATAAATATGCAGAGGCAGGCAAAGTACCTAACTTCATTACTTAAGTGAAAGTACAGATACCACTAGTCAAATGTTACTCCAATACAAGTGAAA
>JBBPCY010018611.1:0-15000 GCA_037974405.1 Brachyalestes nurse
CAGCGATGGGTGGAAGCTAGTTTTTTAACTACATTTTTAAAAAAAGTAGTTCTTTTTTTGATCAAGTAGAGACGTAGCGTCCACAAAATCTACAATTTGTGTGAGAAAAGCAGAGGTTTAAATGCAATAATCAGACAGAAATAAAGCATTTTCACACGTGACCTTCTACTCTGCGAACCACACATGCGTGACACACACACACACACAGTCAGACACAGCACAGGAGGATGGAGGAGGGAGAGACAGGAGGAGAAGAAGACGAGCAGTCCACTGACGTCACGCCGTGGCCTTATCTGCAGAAATATATGACACTTGTTGAATCAACAGAGAAAATGTTTAGATGTGTGCTTTGCAATCCCAAGACCAAGTTGTTGTCGACGTCTAAGACATCTAACACCAACCTGAGATAGTAGATGTTACATCCTTTATCAGACTCACTCACAGCACCAACACGCTAATGTGTCTTCTAAATTTGTGGAGAGGAAAATATTTGAACTAGGCCTCTAACTTCATTGGCCCCTTTATTTTCCATAGTTATGTGATATCTGATGAGCACTACTGACATCAGCTCTCATCAGAGAGCTGTAGAACTGGGATGTTACCATTTTATAGCTACCAGACAGGAAGTTTATACAAATCAGTTATAAGACTTATTTACATTTTATTTGAGCATTTGGAGAGGTACTTTTAAGCAGCTGGGGACCTCTGACCTAGGCCTACTCAGTTTAGTTTTTCTGGGTAGGCCTGATTAACTTACCAAGGCAAATATAACCCTAGGCCTTAATTTACCACAACGATACACTCAAAAAAATAACCATGAATCAATCATTTATTTTCTAGAGGGTCCACCCAAATAAAATGGCATGCAAGGAGCGTGAACAGGCCAAGAGGAGATGTCTCCTTCTGGATGATGAAAACCATGCTATAAAAACCAGTGTGTCACAGTATTTCAGGGAGGCATACACATCATATCTCAGTACTGGTTTACCTAATAGTAGGCCATTAACTTTTTTTTTGTTTTATTCCCAGCAGCAAGCTTTTATTTATGTCTCTATGCTTCACATAATGCAATGTCTACAGTGTGTTAAATCATGGGCTGTTCTTTAATAAATGTTTTAACCAGTGGATCTGACTGTGATTTTGCACTGATCTGGCATTAGGTTTGTACAACGTGAAGTAGCTTCTGATGTAGTAAACTACTTTTGCCATATTTGTGTAACTTAGCTTGTTATATTTCTATGGGTGGTAGCTTTTGTTTAGTGAAGCTTAATTTATTGTTGAGTAACTGATAGCTTAGCGCACGGCACTTGCTATATATATATATATTTTTTTTTATATATTTTCCATTTAGGAAAAAAATATATATACATATATAGAACCACTGAAAACTGTATATATGGAACGAAAGTCTGAATATATGGAATGAAGTCTGAATATATGGAATGAAGTCTGAATATATAGAATGAAGTCTGAATATATAGAATGAAGTCTGAATATATAGAATGAAATCTGAATATATAGAATGAAGTCTAAATATATAGAATGAAGTCTGAATATATAGAATGAAGTTTGAATATATAGAATGAAGTTTGAATATATAGAATGAAAGTCTGAATATGTAGAATGAAGTCTGAATATATGGAATGAAAGTCTGAATATATGGAATTAAGTCTGAATATATAGAATGAAGTCTGAATATATGGAATGAAAGTCTGAATATATAGAATGAAGTCTGAATATATAGAATGAAGTCTGAATATATGGAATGAAAGTCTGAATATATGGAATGAAGTCTGAATATATGGAATGAAGTCTGAATATATAGAATGAAGTCTGAATATATGGAATGAAAGTCTGAATATATGGAATGAAAGTCTGAATATATGGAATGAAGTCTGAATATATAGAATGAAGTCTGAATATATGGAATGAAGTCTGAATATATAGAATGAAAGTCTGAATATATGGAATGAATTCTGAATATATAGAATGAAGTCTGAATATATAGAATGAAAGTCTGAATATATGGAATGAAGTCTGAATATATGGAATGAATTCTGAATATATGGAATGAAAGTCTGAATATATAGAATGAAAGTCTGAATATATGGAATGAATTCTGAATATATAGAATGAAAGTCTGAATATATAGAATGAAAGTCTGAATATATGGAATGAATTCTGATTTATATGGAATGAAACGTCTGAATATATGGAATCTTTTAAGTCTCGTAAACTGTGAAGGGAGTGCTCCTTGGATCAGACTTGTTTATTTAGCACATCACACAGGTTCTGGATTGGATTGAAATTGGGGGTCAACACTCTTTGTCATGTTCCTTGTCCATTTTACCTCCTTCTGGCAAATCAACTTCAAGAACTCAACGTACACTGGCCGCCAAATCTATCCCAGCCTTCGACTGGAGACACTAATCACTTCACTTGTCAGTGGTTTTAATGTTGTGGCTGATCGGTATGTATAAAATAACACATAGCACACATAACACAGGCAGTACATACAACACTTATAAGAGTGATCATTTTTAATTAAAGAAGATATTTTTGATAATATTCATACAGAATTCCACATTTATGATCTTAAAGGTTCAATGTATCTGTGAGACCCAAAAGTGGATGTGGATGAAGTATTGTTAAAAGAATTTTGTCAGATAAAGATGTTATGTGTTTTTTAATGTGTGCTGAAGACTCCAGTCATGTGTCTGAGTGGGGAATTCCTCTGAACTTCCTCTACACTGCGACACTGAGTCAGCTTCAAACTCACTGCAGCTATTTGTGTCGTTTAGGTCCTAAAATACACTTCAGGGCTAAATTTACAGAACTGCAGCAGGTAATAACTTTTTCCAGAGCCACAAAGCAAAGAAATCCCCTCAGCAAAAAGTCTCTCTACTACTCTTATAATTAATTTACAATTAAATAATAAACAAGATTTTTAATGAAAAATTATAGTTTCTGAGATCTACCTTTTTAATCACATGCTGTAGTGTTTTTGGGGGAATAGCCCCGCAATCTGGTCTGGCCTCTGTCAGATTTATTGTTATTGAAAGGCTGGGCTGTTCCCCGGCACAGATACAACCAAAACTGGACCACACATTCTCTAGTTTTGTATATAAAAAAAAGCCTTTTTCTCGAAGTGTTGTCACCACGTGTTACAGGTCATTGATAAAGATCTATTTGTTTTCCTTTGGGAAAAATGTTTCATATTCACACTATAAAACATGTCTGTGTGTGGCAAAATCGTGATTAAAATCGAAATTGCAATTTTGTTAAAAAAAATCGTGATAGGTTTCTTTTGTCCATATCGCACAGCCCTAATTGGTACCCCAGGTATTACCCATCATGCCTATACAACTGGTCTTTTTTTAAATTTGTTAAACTTTAGTTAACATTTGAAATAAAAACACATTTTGGGATTCCAACATTAATTTGAGTCGCCACAACAAGGTGACACACCCCTTTACATATCGTTTCCTAGAGATCCCCAGGGCAGAACCCTTATTCCTAGAAGACTGACACAGGCTAGGCAGTCTGAGACAGCTGAAGCCTTCATTATCACACAATTACAATAATGATCTGATATTTTTGTTTTCTGGAAACTACCACCATTTTCCATAGAGTTCTTGAACTAAAACACTTCACTTAAGAGGAACTTCTAAAAGCAGCTCTCACGCTACTCTACTGCCCTACAGGAAAGAACATACAACAAACATAACATTACATAATGTGAGCTTTTTCAGACTAAAAATAAACCCCAATATCAAATGAAAGGTTTTTTTTAAGATACACAGAGTTATTATGTGGAACAAGTGGTTATTATATAAAGAATCCATTAAGATAACATAAGAAGGGTGTGTGTTTTAAATGTGGATTTCCCTGCATTTGGCTTTTCATCCACATGCAAATGCCATTTTAGGCACTGAAAAGGGACATTTTGGAAAACTCCAACCAGAAATCGTAATGTGTAGACAAGGACGGGTTTTTTTTTACATTTTTACACAAATATGTAGTTACTCTGCCACAATAATGATGAAAGAGGTGCCAGAATAAGCCACAGAGACCTGTTTTACACCCAACACTCCCACGTCTCTGGCTGTGGTTGAAAAAAGTTTCCTTCCAATCTACATGCCCGTGATCTGTAGACTAGCCTGTAGATTCACTAGATCAGTCGACTGGCCCTGTTGGCTGTCAGACAGAAATGAAGTCGATGAGTTGGACTGCATGCAAATTGACTAACTTTAGTTAAGCCTTCAGGTCACCAAGGAACGAAAGTGAGGGCAGCATATGTGGATCATTGCTTTCCCCAGTTACCAGTTCATTCATCTAATGTGTCCTGTTTGTGACTGCACTGCTTCCTATTTGGCTTCTGCTTTTGAAACATACTATAATTGGTAAGAACAGAAACGGTCCATGGTGTCATCAGTATTACTCAAGTTAACCAAGATTTAAAAAAATGATTCCTGTGTCTCTTCAGCTAGAATAAACCAGTCATCTACAACATCTTGAAATGAGGAAGGAGAACACCTCCAGACTCCAGTGTTTACATGGAGAGTCAATTCTGAATGAAAGTGCCCAAATGTTCTGACAAAGCAAAGCAAGCGATTATGTTCATTGCAAAAAAACGACCACATAGACATTATATGCATTTCCACAAGAAAATGCAGTATTACAGCATGGTTGCTATAAATCCAGTTTAGAAGACACCTAAACATTAGTTTTGTGGGCAAAAAAGTTTACTCTGATTACTGTGGATTCAAACGAGCTGCTGCTTCATTTGGTAACTGGGTTAAATACAGGGAACAATTTTGGGCTATTCATACGGTGTGTCATGCCTAGGGATGGGTATCGTTAAGGTTTTAATGGTATTACCACTTATCGATCTGGTACTTTAACGGTACTCTTATCCTTTTGTACTTTTTGTTGTGTTTTTTAATTAAAAAACCAAATCAAATTGAGAACAGAAAAAAAACAACACTTCATTTTTTAAATGTAAAATAATGATCTATAGTTTAGCAAACACCAATGTTTAAGCAAATATCTATTATTGCAAATGACGGCAGTGCAGGTCAGGTAAAATATGCTGGGTAATGTTTATTTAATGTAGCCCCTGGGTGTGACGTCCACACTGCTATGGGGTTATTGTTTTAGTTTGGTTATTGGGACTCTTATTTTGAAATGTATGTGTGTCTGGAGTCTCTTGTCACCTGTTCTGTATTTCAGTTAATGATTATGTTCTGTGATTGGTTTCTGTCCTTGTCTTTTAAGTTCCAAGAGTTTTGTTCTCAGTTGCTGGATAACCCTGTTCCTGGTGTGTCTTCTGTGTGGTTATATTTGAGTTAAGGTCCTTGTACCTCTTTATTTTCCTGTTGTAGCGTCTGTGTCTTTTTGTAATAAAAACCCACCAACTAGAACCTGCATCTTGCGCTTCGCCTCACTCCCCGTGCACGGCTCAACGTGACACTGGTGCTGAGTTTATCAGGTTAATGTGTGTGGTTGCGCCAGCAGGCAGGTATAAAAGGGACTAGGAACCAATTGAATGGTCCTAGGGGGTCGGAAACAGTGACGGCTGACTGTTTCTGGTGTCTGTGAGAGCATGCCTGCGTCTCGTGGTGTGGTTTGCCACTGCTCTTTGTGGCAACTATGCACCACTTTGACTAACTTTGATTTCTTTTTCTTTGTTTTTGTCTTTGTCTTATTTGTTAGCAAGGTGGACTGGCCAATGGTAGAGCTACAAAGTCATCCTGACATACGTTTGGAGTGTGCCCAGTTTTCTAATACATTTGCAATGTCAGAGAATATGAATTAATGTGTTTGCCACTATGAACTGAACAGGTGTGTTTGTGTGAAACGCTTATGTATGACTGAGCGAGAGCTAACCTGATGAATTACGTGGCCAGTCTGTTGGAACAGTGCTAATGTTTTTGGTTTTTGTTTTATGTAACCACCAACCTCTCTTTGTAATAAAAGAACTAATTTGTAAACTAGCAATTGTGGTCTGGGTGTTGTAATCCCCGAGTTTACATTAACAATAATGAATAGGAAATATTTTTTTTTTTTACATTTCTCCAGTACCACAGCAGAACCGTTAACATCAGAGCTTATCCATACTTCGGTCTTTTATAATTAGGCACTGGGACCAGTTAAGTACCGGGTTTCGGTACCCATCCCTGCCTTGGTGTGTTCACATATGACAAACAGACACTTTACGCACTAAAAGTGGCCCGATCGTCTGCTCTCTCTTCCCATTCATTACAAAGGCGACTTAAGCACAAAAAAAGATTTTTTAAAGCAATCAGTACTTAGCTCCTGATCAACCAATACAAATCTGACTACACACACACTGCACCGGATATTAACATTTTGATGATGTCATTTTGCCAAAATTCAATCCGGGCTCCAATGAGAAGTGGCGCCAAATACCGGTGTAATAATAATAATTACCATAATTATAATAATCGTAATAACATACCATATTAAAATAATTTAAAAAACGACTGTAATAATAATAATAATAATAATAGTGTGATTGCTGACAAAGGCAGAACGAAGACCACCTGGTTTCATATACATGCTTTAACTTTAGTCTTCTGGTAACTTTTTTCACCAGTTAAGAACCTGCAGGAAGTAGAACCAAGGACCATTGAGAAAGAATTTAGATCTGTGATTAAGCAGTCAAGCAGTTTGAAAAGTGTCATAACTCACAGAGATGTTTGCAATTTATTCCAGTGATGCTATTCATGAGACAAACTTCCCCATTCGTGATTGAATATATAGGTGCTGTGTGTGAAGGAGTTCAGTATAAGGAAAGAACAGGAACGCTCCTACAGTCTCCAGACCTCCAGACCTCACCAGCAACAATGCATCTCTCTCTGACCTCTCGTCAAATGATCTTTCTCTTTTGTGCTGTGGTGTTTCTGTCTTCCTGCGTTGTAGGAGGTGAGTGCTCTTCATACAGTCATGTGAAATGAGTTCTTAGGACAGTATTAAATACAGAAAATATTTCTTTGGTCAGCCAAAAACAGACATTTCTCTGTGTAGTGAGAACTTGCTTGTTTAAAATAACATGAACATTAAAATAACACACATGGAATTGTATAAATGAATGGCTTGGCTGGGGTGCAGTACTTCTGTTAGACTAAAAAGTGTTATACAGGACCATTTTTGTTCATCAAGGAAAAAACAGTGTAAATAAATCCTCAGAGTGTACCATAATGGATGTAAGGTCCCCTTGTGAACCTGAATTCAGTTTAAAGGGAAATGATATGAAACAGTTGAGTTCACTAACTAAAGATATTTTCAAAGTGAAGCAAGGCGAGATGCCCAGGCTTTTACCATTGATACTGAGAGTGTATTATATTATTTTCTTCTTTAACAGTGATTATCTAGGCTCTGTTAGTGTTTGTTTCATGTGACCTGTGATTTTGAAAACACATCTCTAATATCACGTAATTTTTTTTTCATGTTCTGTAGTGGTCCGTGGTGACAGAAAGAGAACAACATGCTGTAAAAAGGTCTCTCCTGCACGTGTCAAAGGCGAAATTAAAGAATGCGCACACCTCCGCCAAAAACGAAACTGTCTGGAGGCATACGTGTAAGCTGACTAACTTTTGAAAAGCTGACATTGTTTTTGCCATGATACTGTCCTCTCTGTTTGTCTGAAGCTCTACTGTTTAGATGGTCCTCCTCAGTCGATGTTTGATTAAACAGTGGATTGAACAGCAGAACGTTTTTTCACTCTCTCTCTCTTCATCTGTTCAGGTTTATTGCAGAGAACTGTCCACAGCAGAGACCGTGCTGCGTCGATATAAAGGCCAAATGGCTCAATGCAACACTGGCAAAGTTAGAAAAGGTGAGTTCTGATTCAGACAACATGGTCAAAAGATCAAGGTCAAAAAGATGTTGTCCACTAAGCAGGGAATGAAACATAAAAGTAACGAGCGAACACTGAGGGATTAGTCAAATTAATTAAACATAAATATATGAAGGGTCACTCTGTATTCTGGACACTTCCAAATAGACCCACAGGTACTTTCAATGTTAACCAACAACCTGATCAACAGCATCATTAAGATTAAGCTTGAGGTTGGGTTTTAGGATTACGCTTTGGCATGAAGTTTAGGTTTGGGATTAAGTTTAAAATTTGTCTTGAAATTATTATGAATAGGGTTAGGTTTACCTTTAGGATTACATGTAATATAACCTTTATCATTTAACCCAAGTCTTAGTATTTAACGGATATTAAGCTGGATGTTGGTTAAGGAATGGATGAGCATCTTTGAAGCTTCTGCAGGGAACGTATTAAATCTGAATGTTTCCTCTCAACAGGAGGGCAAACCGTGTCGAAACATGTGAAGGAAAAGAAGCACTAATGTGTTCAGCATTTCCTTTACTGGACTTCCAACCAGCATCAAAAACTACAGTCTGAGGATTCAGGTTCACACCAGCAAGAAACTGTTCTGTTCACACACATTCGTACTCAGAAATGAAGCTGCAAACTCCACATCCACTAAAAAAGTATTTATATATTTTCGTATCTTCCATAATTCCTTTGTTTACTGACTTAATGTTTTCACTATTTATTCAAATGTTGTAATTTAAATATTTATATATTGTGTATTTATGGAGATTGTTTATTTTTATATTGTGAAACAATAAATAAACAATTTTGTAAACATTATGTATTCATTGTGTTTCGAATAGGAAGAAATAACAAAAAAAAACCCATTTAATTTTCAGTCTTTTATATATACACATCTGTTGTATGAAATAAGAAATATAATTTTTTGGCGTAATAGCCATCATACACCTGGAGTGATGTAGAGCTTTGTCCTCCTGAGACCTTACAATTCCTTTTTGCATAGTTTGTGGAATCTACTTGGCTCCTACTGCACAGCTGAAAGGACTTCTCAGGCTTTCTAGTGATGCTACATGTGTGGGCTTGTGGCTAACAGAGCACATGGACTTTGTTTTCAAAATGACAGGCATCATAAAGTCCACAGTGTCCAACAATACAATTTCAAAGATAAACTAATATTAATAAAAAAAGAAAACGCATCAAGATAACTGATTACAGGTAACAAAAGCACACACTCGAACTCAAAAACAGCAAAACAGGCTGAGATATACAGTCACAGAACCAAATGATTAAGCTCTAAATTAGCTGAAGTGTAAACATGATTAAAACTTCACGAGGGAAACTGTCCTCCGCGGGAGTCGAGAAGTTGTCTTACTCGATAGGCAGGAGCGTCCTGAACCTCTCCTTGGTCCAGCGGCCCACAGACTTCTGGCCTGATGAGGGAAACGTCAAAAACAGGATGAATTCCATTTGGATTGGTAAGTTTAACTTACTAATGTGAGGTTCTCCATAATGTGATCACCAAAGAACTTGGTGCTCTGGACGATCCCACCGAGGACCAGTAAACCCGGGGTACAACTTAGAAGTGGGAGGACCAAGACACAGATCCCTGACTGTCTCCCCTCTACGCCAGTTGATCGGCACTTTAAACCAACGAACCGCCCTGTTGATGTCTCTCCCAAACCCACTCAGCATCACGGAACCATCCATCCACCAGTGGAGCATCAGCAGGCGTGGGGTGTGACACAAAGGCAAATTCTGCCCAGACCAGGAACTCTGCCCAGGGCTGCAGGCCAGGGCCAGATGGCTTTCCATGTGAGTTTTATTTAAGGAATCAGTCAACTCTGGTCACTTCCCCAAAACACTCCCTCCTTTTGAAAAAAGGTCTCGATTCCTCTTATCACCCTATAAATCTACCGAAACCTGATTTCAAATTGTTGAAAGCTCTTAGCACTTTTAAAGGGTATAGAACATTTTTGTCCATCTGTGATCACTGTTTGTCTCTCATACATTTTTTGGTGTTGCTCTCATGAGCTGTTTCTGTTGTTTCTTACTACTGTCATCTTGTCTCTGTTGGTATCCTCAGTCTGTGTCTTTGATATCTGTCTCACTGTTACTATCCCCACTCAAATGTTTAATGGACCTTCTCTTAGCCTGCAGTAAATGACAAATGGTTACATTAGTTTGAGAAATACTGCTATGTGTGGAGGTTGCATAAATAAGAAATACATTAACAAACATATTAAAAGAATACTCCCCATCTAGGCTACTTCTTCCATTGATATTTCTGGCTACTCCTGACTGATTCCAGCATTTTTTTATCCTTCTGCACAGCCAGGTAGAACTCCTTGCATGACAAGTCAGAGTTGACTGTTGCTAGAAGTTCATTTTTGATGAGCTCTGTGCTGCATCTGTTTCTTGAGTCTGACCATTTATTGGTCATCTTTGAGAATACCCTCTCAAAGGCTTTTGAGCCTGGCACGCTGAGGACAAATGACACAATCTTGAACATGTTGATCATATTGGCTTTCCCTACATTTTGGAAAATTTCCACTCACTTCTTACTGGTGGATTTTGTGGCATCCTTTGTAGTTTTCTATATTTCCTCCCTGCTAGCACAGAACTCTTCATATAATTGAGCCATATTGATTCTGTCTGTCAGGTTTAGTGCAGCCACCACCTGCTGCAGGTCAGGAAAAGAGAGTTCATCATGGAGGCCCATTGGTTTCAGTTGCACAATCACATTTTCTGATGAGAAGTCAAACCACTTGCCGATGTATGCAATGACTGATTCATAAAACATAAAAAAGTCTTGTTGTAGCTTGGACCTCTGTTCTGGCAACTGTTTGTCCATCAGCGTCTTGGTCTGGAATCCAAAGAAGCTGTCCTGTTTCCTCTGAAGCATCTTCATTTTGAAGCGTCGTACTTCCTCATACACATCTGTGATGCAGAGATCTGTTATCTCTAGCTTCTTAACAAGTTGTTCAAAAACACATCCCACATAGAGAAAAAAGCACAGATAAATCTCAGCAGTGTCGGTTTCTAGTTCATCCTCAAAAATTCTCCTCAGTGCTCCCGGACAGTTCTCCCCAAGGGACCTGAAATATGAGGTAAGAGCAGGCCAGGTTTCAAGGAGACGAGCCACAGCAGGATGAAGCGAGAGCCACCGCATGGACACATGTCGCAAAATCTCACGCCACTCTATATCAACAAAAGCGAAAAAGGAGCGTAATTCCTCTCTTCGACAAGCCGACACTGAGAAGTGGCTGTATATTTTTACAACAGTGGTCTCACTATCCATTGCCAGCTGATCGCTGGCATGTTGGCAAGCATTATGTGCATGTATGTATTAAGAATGCCATTGTTCGCGCTGCAGAGTAACTTGTAAACAGAGTGATGTTTTCCATAATTGACGTTTGCATTATCGGCTGCATTTGCAGTGATGTTTCCAATATCCAACTGATAATTTTCCAGGCATGTCATTAGAGCCTTGTGTATGCCATTTGCCGTTTCATCGCTGTCTTCATAAAAGTCAAGCAGCTTTGATTGCACGCCATCGGGCACAGAGAAGTACCTCACACATACTGGAAACATCTTCCTATTTCCCTTAATCGAGGCATCACTGGCTAGTGAAAAATAGACAGGCTCACCTTCGGGTGGAGAAAGACACCCCCACTGTGCTTGGTCCTAAAACATTAATGGAGATCATCTCAGCTTTGGTTCTGCCCAAGTGCATCTTCTTAGCAATACATGAATATTGAAATAAAGTTCCATTTAACTTAACCGTGCAGTCAGTGCTGTTATAGCTAAGACCATGTTTGATGGTGTGGTAAACATAGGCTAACTCACTTGCGGAAAGCTTGTCTATTTTGGCCGTAGATGTGGCAAAGAATGAACTGATGTCGCTGCCTCTTTTCGCTAGCACAGCCTTCTTGTGCAAATCTGAGCCTTCATGGCGAGTTAAATCATTCTCGCCACCATGGCTAATAGATAGCTCTCGACGGCACACTGTAGCTACACAGTCGTTTTTTCTTAGCAGGTACACCGCTCATTTTGACCACAGTCTATAATTTTGTCACTGCTCACCACTAGTGGTCAGTGCACACACACACACCAGCAACCGTCTCCTAGCAACGATTGCTGCGTTTTGCCTCGTGCTTACCAGTGGTCTATTATTGGCCGACGGGGCTGTGATTGGAATATGGGACTGGAGCTGCCCCGGAAGGGACAAATCAAAATCCCCCGTATTTCGGGATGTCCCGGACAATGCGGGACGGTTGGCAACCCTACCCAAGTTCCCCCTCTCCGATCACCTCGAGTTCCCTTTCTCTCCCCGTTTCGGCTCAGCGTCTACACATAAAAAGAGCTCACCCCCACCACGTGTACCCATCAACTACCCTATACACCTGCAACTCATTGGACTAAGCAATCCTAATCCGTGCTTGTTTATTATAAGGTTATGGGGCAGTCTTTTAGGCTCAAAAAGGGGTGTGCACCCCCTAGCCATTTCCCCCAGGGGACTAACCCCATAACTTTATGGTTCCTTTCTCACCAACCTCAGTCAGCCCGTGACATATACCATGGAGCGGACTGGTTAAAAGAAACTGTCCGGGTTTTTAAAGGAGCAAAGGCATTTAAAAGGCTATGAAGTCCATTATTATAATAGGAAATTAGCTCCTCTGCAGTAACTAAATCTGCTCGTCTGGGAAGGTTATCAATTCCATAAGAGAAAGAAGTTAGATCAATATTTTTTACATTGCGAAAAGAAATGGAGAGATTTGTGTGTGATTTAGATGTGATTACATTGATAGACACCAACTTATGGTCAGATATGGACAGATCTGTTGCTTTAAAATTCTGAGGGGTAAGACCAGAACAACAAAAATGATTAAGAATATGGCCTCTAGAGTGAGTGGGAAAATCAGTTAATTGCTTTAGACCAGTGCTGTTAAGACTGGATAAAAAAATCCCTTGTAAGGATATTATCAGTGAGGTCAAAGTGTAAGTTGAAATCCCCCAGCATGATTACTTTAGAAGACATAGATCATAGGGAAGTAATAAAAGCAGAAAATTCATTTTAAAAATCCGTATTGGACCTAGGTGGACGATATACGGTGACTTATACGGTGGCAGTGGATTCAAATGAGACATGAGAAGACACCGCTATAGGAGATATTGTCCACTTCTTGCCATAAAGTATCGCGAGACCTCCGCCCCGGCCAGAGGTATGGTGCTGACAGGTGTAAACAAACCCTGGAGGAATACACTGATTCAGTCGTGAGAAGTCTGCTGCCAGGTCTCACACAGAAAACACAGAAAATCAAACTCACGATCTGTCAGTATATCATATATTAGAGGTCCTTTGTTGGTGAGGGATCGGACGTTAAATAATCCAATTGAAAGATTCACAGGGCCAAACCTAGCAGGAGCTGAAACCTGCATACTGGCCATAAGTTGGATGATGCTCACAGCATATACTGTATATTAGTTATGCATTGACAGAACTTGACTCATGTATGTGTAGAACTTAGTCTAGAACTTTCTGGGTCCATCATGTTCTGATTTCCAGGGAACCTGCCAAGGGCAAAGTGACTGGCCCTGTTGGCTGTCAGACTGAAATGAGGTCAATGAGTTGGACTGCATGCAAATTGACTACCTTTAATTAAGCCTTCAGGTCACCAAGGAATGAAAGTGAAGGCAGCATATGTGGATCATTGCTTTCACCAGTTCACTCATCTAATGTGTCCTGTTTGTGACTGCACTGCTTCCTATTTGGCTTCTGCTTTTGAAACATACTATAATTGGTAAGAACAGAAACGGTCCATGGTGTCATCAGTATTACTCAAGTTAACCAAGATTTCAAAGAAATGATTCCTGTGTCTCTTCGACTAGAATAAACCAGTCATCTACAACATCTTGAAATGAGGAAGGGGAACACCTCCAGACTCCATTCCAGTGTTTACATGGAGAGTCAATTCTAAACGATTAGAAAGTTTCCAAATGTTCTGACAAAGCAAAGTAAGTCATCACATAGATTGCAAAAAAAAATCACATAGAAACTAGATGCATTTCCACAAAAATGTGTCATTACAGCAAACATTAGTTTTGTGGGCAAAAAAGTTTAAATCAGCTACTGCTTCACCTGGTAACTGGGTTAAATACAGGGAACAATTTTGTACTACTCATACTGTGTGTCGTGCCATGGTCTCATACGACAAAAGAACACACTAAAAGTGGCCCGTCAGCTCTCTCTGTCATGTGTACAGTAGAAATTACATTTCTGTGTGCAATGAAATTCTTTCTTTGCTGTCCATACACAAATGGCGAGGTTAGGTTAAACAATTTAGTTTTTTTTTAATAAAAATGGAATAAAAATATATAAAATATAAAGTTATGTGTGATGTGCAGAAGTAGATTATATTATTGTGCATTAATATTAATTGTACTTGGCTCCTGATCAAAGAATAAAAATCTGAATACACATGCACTGCACCGGATATTAACAAACATTTGATGTTAAAATTTTGCCAAAATTAACAAACACTTTTTTGACTGACAATTTCTTGGTCCAGTAGCATTGTAGATGAAATCTGAAGGACATTTGATGGAGATAATTGTTCAGCAAATACTGTTTTTTACGGAAAATAGGAGGTGCGCTTCGGACAGACGCTCCGGGAGTAGCGTGATTCAAAGCTGTTTTTCTTTAAAGGTAGGTGATTGGAAATTATGACACTTCGCTTTATAAGTGTCTATAAGCTGGCTGTATGGGATAAAAGTTTCGAGTTGGTTTGGAGTTGTTTTATTGTGTTTTGAGCGAGATTTTTCTTGAGCTGGTCTGAGTTAAGTCCCCATTGTCCGCTTTGAGGGTGGAGTCAGTTGATCTGGTCAGTTGTGTCGGCTCGTGTTGACTCTCCGGACAGAATGAATGGCAGAGAAGCCTGTGGGCTACCGTTGATTTGTTTAAATTTTATTATAAAATTATGGATTATGGAAAACAAGATGGCCGCTCGGTTGGTAAAAAGGGGGGGTCTTTGCACAAAAAGCGTTATTGTAAAGTCATTTTTTATTCTTTTGAGAACAAATTTTGAACATAAGTTCCCAAGACCTGTGGCTATGGATTTCCAGTGTTTTCA
>JBBPCY010018660.1:0-14996 GCA_037974405.1 Brachyalestes nurse
TAAACATGTCCAATGGTCCCCAGTCAGTGCTACACACCTCGCCTCTACCACCTTCTCGTCTTTTGCGGCTTTCTCTGTGGCGTGCTAGTCATGTATTCTCCTCATGATCGTTCGCCTCACAAGTAGTTTGTACGGGGCCGTTCACATATTGTCACATGACCTGCAGTGCGCTTACGGCATTCTGAAAAGTTGAGATGTTTTCAACTCGACGCGGCGCGGACGCGCCTTTAAAAACGCTTCCGTTATGACTGTGGCTGCCGCACGTCTCGAGTCATCATAGCTTGCGTAATATAGACCCAGCTCCCTAATAGATTAACGGCAATATTTTTTTTATCGCCCGATAAGAGTCTCACGTTAACGCAGCAGTTAACGCCGATTACGGCCCACCACTAATATATATATAATTTAAGGGTTCTTCCAAAAATGTTTACAGGTTGTTCAGACTTGGTTCTTCACACTCCTACATTGGATCCCAAGAGTAACAACTGTTCTTTATAAGAATAACTCACTCAAAGCTTTGCAATGGGATCCTAATTGGTGCCCACATCTTAATATGACTTGGTAACGAGTAGTAAGGCTTAGAGGAGACTTAATTAGCAAGTTGTTGGTCAGTAGCTTGTTCCCTGACCTAATGAATTTGTGGTAAACGCATAAGAATCCCATTCCTCTGCCTTTTTTAGTTGCGCTGATTTGTTATGTTTATCAAAAATACAATTTTACCATATCTGTGCAATTTCAAAATTGGTTCTTCTAAAGCCTTTACAGGTAGATTCTCTAATTCTCTACTCAGAGTAAAGTTATTTTAGCACGTGCAGAACTGCAATTACAGATTCTTGTGTACCATTGGTTTACTACATCGTCTGCAGAATGGTACAGGGAATCAGCAGGCAGTATGCAAAACAAGAGCGGATCATGGATCCTGTGTTAATTTTCAATGTTATCATGTTTTTTTCCCCCCACATCTTAATGAAGTGCTGATATTTTATTAATTTAATGGACAAATAATAATTACAAGCAATATATGCAATACATAGTAAAATATAAAGCATTTCAAAATCATAATAAAAATATAAACACCAGTTTAAGCATGGAGTCAGGTCGGTTCAGATAGCGGTACGTCTTCTGGATATAATGACTGAAATGCTATACTGAGATTTTGATGAGATGGTAAAGTTTTCTTACACAAGATGTACTAAGGGAGCATTATCACAGTCATGACTAGGTTTAAACTGGCAGGTCTAAGGGGAGTTTGCATTAGGCTAACTTGGTTAAACTTGGCTTAGTTAACTTAGATTTTGAGGAGGTGTAAGCTAAGTAGGAAGAGTGAGGCAATCATCAAGCGGCTGGTGGAAAGCCTTACACATTATATATACCACTGACATAATAAGGAACTGATAATGGATTTAAATAAATGGAAATAGTTTCCTGAGAGGAAACATCACAGTGGGCCATGTGAAAGTCTGACCGTAAATACCAGCTGTATACAGCTGTTAAAAATGGAAAAAAGTGGCAGCTTTATTACAAGATAAAATATATGCGTTAATGTCTGGTATAAAACGTATAGAACATTTTTACAGGCTTAAAATTTCAATTTAAACTAGGATGGCCAAAATACAGCCAAGCACTGCTATCTTAGTGATAACATTATATTGGAAATCCCATAGGAAGGTAGCAGAAATTATCATTTAGGTTTTTTGTGCTGATATTAGTGGCTCTAACCGAAGGCATGACTCTATTAATCACAGAAAACAAAATACTATCCTTATGTTATTAATAGAAGGTATTATTTTATGTTAATAAGGTCTTTCATGCACAAAGCTCTACATTTACTCCACTACACAAAAGTTCATAATCAGTGTTTTGATTATTTGTCTGCAGAATGAGGAACAGACCCATAGATTATTCCAAATTGGTAAAAAAAACTGGAGAAAGCTGCATATTATGGAAAATAGCACTACAATAAAATTTTATCCAGAGCATCGTACATTTGCAAAGCATCTCCTGCAAATACTTTAATGAGAAATCACTAAAGGGGCAACCCTTACATTTTGAGAAACGATGTTGTCATTGTGGTAGTTTCACTGAAATTAAGAGGTAATTCAGAGTAGTTACTATACAAGTGATGTAGAGGAATTTTCTCTTTGTGAAATGAAAAAGTTTTTTGTTCTCACTCAAACCATTTAAGGCTTAGTGGAACATCAGAGCTTACACAATCTTCTTCATGAAATGAGGCTTTATAGCCAATTTCTATGTCAGCATTCTGCACATTTCCACGGCCAGTACCTTAGTAAATGGCGATGCTGGATCTGTTCCAGCCATTTCCAGCCTTGGTGTTTGGGCGTTGTTACAATGACCGTAATCTGCTGTTGCCACAGCTAGTAAAGTGTTTGCTGTGATAAGCCAATCGCTACCATTCACTCTCTCCTGGCGCTGACATCTAGCTCTTCGGTG
This sequence comes from Brachyalestes nurse, assembly GCA_037974405.1. Classification (NCBI taxonomy): domain Eukaryota; kingdom Metazoa; phylum Chordata; class Actinopteri; order Characiformes; family Alestidae; genus Brachyalestes; species Brachyalestes nurse. The sequence continues at coordinate 2,452 of JBBPCY010018660.1, forward strand.
GTAATCTCAGAGAAGCCTGGCTTTTCTCTAAGGGCCTGGAGCTGCACAGAATGTGACAAATTGGCTTCCGGCTGTCGGAAGCCGGGCAATTTACGCTACGTGGTCCCTGAGCCTATCTGAGAAATCGTGTGAGTTTCACACCTCCTCTTGGTGTTCCCCCTCCATCTCCCTGAACAGCTCTTCAACATGCAGTCAATAGACTTGTTCCCTATTGTACAGGTGCTTTAAAGAGGTACAGGTGTGAATGTATGTGAGAGAGCACAAGGTAGCTGGGAATTACAAGACAATTTACTGCTCAATCCCAAGGCGCCAGGAAACGCTCGTACCCGGTCCTGGGACTATGGATTTGGAAACCTGAGCTGCATCTGAAGAAGTTTGTTTCTGTCTGAGAGAAAGAACAGAGAGCTCATTATAATGAACCCCTGCTGATATCCCCTACTCCAAAAGCACCTCTGTCTCACTGTAATAAAGGCGAACTGTCTGTTGTGCCCACCAGCTCACCAAGGGATCGGATCACAACGCAGAGACTAAAGTGGTGAAATGAAAGTCCAGGTTGTGCAGAGTTGTCCATCACATGGCACTTTCCATAAGGAGATGTTAGAGCTAAAATTAAAAGTTCCTAGATAGTTCTTAGCCTGGATTTCTGTATGAAAAGCATAGAGTAGGACCTTTACATGATGTGAAAGATCTTTATACATGCACATTTACAGATAGGCAAATGTTTATTATATGTGTACATATATATTGTTTAAAGGCCCAGACGTCATATAATACACCCAAAAAAATTGTCCTTTAGTGAAGTCATGGGTTTATTTAGAACCATGAAAGTTCATTGTTCACCATGAAAGAACCATGCGAAATGCATAAACTGTTCATTGCATGGTTCAATGCCTGTGCTCTATGGTGGAAAACCTGTTGTATATGATCCTAGATCATTCTAAATATATCCTTTTCATTCTAAATATAGGGTTCTTTAGAAACAGCTAAACTTTTTTATTTAATGCTCTGCACTGCATTCTTTGCATTGTTATATTTTTTTTTCAAAGATGAAATATATATATGTGTTTACTTAGAATTTTGTTTAAAAATGGCTCTATAGCATCCAAAAGGGCTCTTATTACATCACAGAAACTCTTTTGATACCATTTAGAAAAGTTTTTTGCTGTGTTTTTAGTGAACAAAAAGTGGTTCTTCTGTAGAATCACTCTAGACACTTTTGCGCACCTTTGATGTACAGTTTCATGTAATATGAACTTATTAAATATGGACTTAAGATTCAAGTCAATAGCAACCTACATATTTTCGTCTAATACATCCTCATAACTTCTCTCAACCCGCTCAAACTGCATTCAGGTCTCCATCAAGGTGGCAATTTGTTAGTGTGATTTGCATGTACATTTATGCATTTGGCAGATGTTTATGCCTTTGATGGTTCTAGCTGAAAGCTGTTGGCAGCCTTTTTTGATGGTGGGGTCTGCATGCACAAACCGTCTCAAGATCAGCTTTCCTACTTATAAGATGGTTTGTGAATGCACACCCCATAATCAAAAAAGGCTGCCAAGTCATACTGTGCCCCTTGTCACCACAATGACAAGTCCTTAATGGAGAACTGGGACTGAGCAACTTGAGAGAAGTTTTGTCGATGTATTTGCAGAAATAATTTTTTTCTTGTGTTTGCTAGCTGTGTTAACTTCATAGCTCCAGGTCTAAAATAAGGAAGCAAAGTTTTGGCTGATTAAATACAAGGGTAGAAGAGAAATTGAGCAAATTAGATTTTTTACCAAAGCAGTTCTTTAAGTACTTAATAAATACTAGATTCAGCCTTTCATTTCTTTTGGTTCCATCAACTGTGTAAAACCTGAGATTGGACCATTCTAGAAGATTTCCAGCTCCTTGAAGTATCTAATTCACATCCCATGCTATACAATTTTCCATAAAAGTTTGTTTTGGCATCATGAAATCATTGTTGAATTTATTTAGAAGTGCGTGTAGGGACTGTTTGTGAAGTTATTGAATGTTATGAGGGAACAATGTTTGCTACACTGGTTGCAGTTAGTCCTGTTAAATGGCTTTATATTCCTAGACCATTATGCGACTCAGCAGAGCAATTACTGGACTTAATGACTACAAAGAGACTGCTGCCATACCATTATGGCTTCACATCCATGTTTAACATGGTAATTGGCATCCACTAACTTTCAGAAACATACCCATAATTCATCCCACATTTTTTCCCCTAAGTTATGGGCCAACTCCGCTAGCATGCAAAGCTGTTTTCTCTTCAGAGTCTTGATTATCTGATAATTTGAGCATGGTAGTTGGATGTTAAAGGAATAATTCAAACTTACATTTTTTTTTCTCTTGTAGCCGATGTAGTTGATCAGCCCAGACATTTTTGGAGTCCTTTAGTTTAGAAATGCAGCTGCAAGACTAAAGTAACTAGCAAACACTAACATTTCTACAAAAATACATACCGAAAACGTGTCTCAACCTACTCAAATTACATCAATATCTTTATTAAGGTGACTATCAGCCCTGCTGTTGTCTGAAGTAGCTGTCCAGAGCAGAAATGTTTTTTTTTTTGATACATTTTGAAGGGGGCGAGAGAAGTTTCAAATAAAATTTTTCTGAATGTAGATAACAGTTAAATAAAAAGGTGTTACTTAACTGCAACTGACCTAAAGACATTTGGACAAAAAAAACATGTTTTCACTAATGAAGTTTGAAATTTGATATTTTGGTGAATTATTCATTTAATGCCATGTGTCTACAGGAACTGGGTGGCAAGGCAAAGTGAAGTGGAGCCATGTCACATCTACAGGCTCATTAAGACAGCAGTTGTAGCAGCCTCTCTGGGTCCAAAATTTGGTGTAATTTTCTGGTGACTTTCACACCAAACCTTTGCTCTCGTGTTTCAGAACAACATGTACACATGAAGAAGTGGAAGCATGGCAAGTGGTCAGAGATCCATGTTAGGCTAAAAGCTTATGGTTGCCGGCCAGCTTTCCCCTGTCGTCCACTTGCCAGTGTTTGCTCCCCAGAAAATAAACAGGACTACATCCAATTCCAGCAAACTACCCAGTGTGACTTCAAAGACTGCAGTGTTTTTGCTTTTATGATAACATGGCTCAGTGACAGCATTTCAGATATGGTCATCCAGATTAGGACTATGCTAATGTTCCAATATGCTGTGAAGTTACTGTCTCCGAGACAAGATCCTTGCCACCTTCAAATCAGGTGATAGGGCCAGCCTCAATCCTCAGCCATCAGAGGTGCACACTTGCTCAGAAAATCCACGTCCACTTCAAGGACACTGGGGATATATGGCACATGTGTCAGGGTATTTGGGCCAGCTCCAAATAAAGTACATCTTCACCTGCCTGTGACAGTGAAGAATCCCCTCCAGATGCACCCAATCACTTCTTGAAGTGCAAAATGAAATGGCAGTAAGAAAGACCACCCTGTCCCCCCAGTGACCAGGTGCTCTGTCGGACCATGGCTGATGTCAGGAAACTCTACTTGGAGTCAACCCATGGCAAGGCTGCCAGCCCAGACAATCCAAGTCGTTTGCTCAGAGACTGTGCAGACCATCTGACAAGCGTTCTCACAGACATTCTCAGTAACTCTCTGAGCACCACTGTCATTCTTACATGCTATAAAGCCACCACTATCATCCCCATACCAAAGAAGTCGTTTGTGTCCTGTCTCAATGACTATTGTCCCTTCGCACTCACACTCATCATCATGAAGTGCTTCAAGAGGCTCATCATGAGGCACATAAAATCACAGCTTCCCCCCTTACCGGACCCGCTGCAAATGGCATATTGTCCCAACTGCTCACCTGCCCCTCAGCCACCTGAAAACATTGTTCATAGACTTCAGTTTAGCATCCAGCATCAGCATTCCTCAGCATCTGATTGTGTAGCTAAGACTGCTGGGCCTGAACACCAGGATGTCAGGACATCCTGACAGGGAAACCTCAATCAGGACTAGAAGCAACATCTTCAGTACCATAATGCTGAGCACTGTGTGATGTTTATGCAATGCACAATTCCAACCACTTCAAGTTTGCTGATGCACAATTGTGGTAGGTTTGATCAGCAGGAACTAGGGAAATGGCAAGTGTGTACAGAGAAGAAGTGCAACAGCTAATGGACTGGTGCAGAGCCAACAATCTGTCTCTGAGTGTGGACAAAACAATAGTGATGGTTGTTGACTTCAGAAAGGTTAGACGTGATTGCTCCCAGCTGAACATAAATGGCTCCACTGTGGAGATCATCCAAAGCAACAAGTTCTTTGGTGCTCCCCACATGTGGACCTTCAACACCAGCTCCATTGCCAAGGAGGCCCAGTGGCATCTCTTCTTCCTGCAGAGACTGAGGAGAGTGCACACCCCCCAACCCTCACCACTGAAAATACCTTTAGTTCATGTACACTGCCACAGAAAATACCTTTAGTTAATATATACTGCACATTCTCTGTCTTGCTGCTGCTATTATTTGTATTTATTATTTGTTGTGGTCTGTCTCTTTATTTGCATTTTGCAAATTTAATCGCTCATACTGCTGTATTCATTCAAACTGTATTGTAGCTGCTTTTTGTTGACAACAATAAAGGTTGTTTTGTCCTATTGTGTCTCTCTTGCTTTTTTGGACTCAATGTACTTTGTCCTGTCTGCGCTTATGTAGTCTAATCGTGTTCTGTTTTCGCTCACAATGGACCTCGAGCAACATTTTTTTTTCACTGTGTACTGTGTAAATGATGGAAATGACAATGGCTGACTTGACTTGACTTGAGATTCTCACCTGAGAGCTTGGACAATATGGACAATCCGTTTCTGTGGATCTCCAATTAGTAGTCAAGATTTCAGAATGCTGTAAATCTCTTGAATCCTGATTGATTTAGCAAAGACACTAGTACAGGTAAAAAATGACTTTCCATGACTTGGTGTTTCAGTCTGTAGTCCGTCATATTGACATTTGATGGTGTTGTGTGGCTATGTGTGTGCGTGTATGTGTGTTGTCCTGTGAGATAAGTAGGGTAGGATGAGCACAGGCTGCCTTGTCCAGCCTCTCAAAGCTCTGTCCATGCACAGCGTGAGCTCCACTTTGAAAGCAGAAACAAAAGCCTGCACGGCAGACGGCTTAGAAGTGGAACTGGTGAGACCACAGCTTTACACGGCAGGAGGATGACAGGGGAAATCTTAGGCTTCTGAAGTGAAGCAGAAAGGAGAAGAGGAAGGAGGAGAAGAAGAAATGGAAAAGCAGTTAAATGCTGCCAGAGCAGTGTAATCTCTGTGTTGTTTGCTTTTCCCATGGGCCTTTCCAAAACAACCAGCTCTTTAAGCTCCGTCAAACACAAGACAGGGAAGCGGCGGCCCAGGGGTAAAACAGAGAAGGGAGTGGAGGGAGATAAAATCAAAAACAAACATGGTATTCCATGCAACTACGCAATGTGCATACAGCTACAATAGCATGCCTACAACAGTGGCTCCTAAATAGTTGTTGGCTTGATGTATGATTCAAGGAAACACCTTTCATTGGTATAGAACCTTACTTTAAACTTGAAAAACGTTCTCCAGACTTGCACAGCATTTACAAAATTTCTGGAACTGGTACTCAGTTTGACCAACACTGCTTTATAGAACCATTTTTTACCTAATTATATTTTCAGTTAATTTATTGCTAATTCTTACTTGCTTGCAAGACAGTTAACATTGTCTGGTATCATGGTCATGATAAGTGATGGGGAAAAAATGCTTTTCATTCTGCTGTACCAGAGAAGTGAAGCAAATTTTGAATTTCTGACAGAATGGCTGGGACATCACCAAGGATTGACGAAGTCAAGGCCTTGTTAATAATGTATTCCAATAAATCTATTTACTGTATAATAAGACACTTTGTACTTTACTAGGTTTAGCCCAAATAGCACACTTTACTAAGTAGTCTCTCTGAAGAATGTCAGATCATGGTTCAGCAAGGTAGCATCAAAAAATATTCAGAAAAACTGACATTTTGTATATTTCGGTGTGGTAAAACTACAAACATGTTTTAGTTCATGTATCACAGTGAAAATTCGTTCTCTGCATTTAACCCATTCACCAAGTGAAGCAGCGGGCAGCCAGGAGCACAGCGCCCGGGGAGCAGTGTGTGGGGACGGTACTTTGCTCAAGGGTACCTCAGTGGTGCCACAACCAGTCCTGGGATTCAAACCCACAACCTTCTGATCACAGTGGCAACTCCCTAACCACACGGCCACCAACTGCCTTCAGCAGGGTAGGCAGCAGCTAACCTAGATCTAATAATCTAAAAAACAGTTGAGTAGCAAATGATGACTTCTGTGAACACATTTTCACTGATGTGCACAACAAATACTTGTATTCCTGTCCCACATTTCTGTTTTGAGCAATCAGAAAATTCGACAAACTCAAATTTCATTTAGAATTGTGGCCCAAATATGCATAGCCAGTACCCATGGCAGTTAATGACTATGCTTATGATTTTTGTCATTTCAGTTTATTTTGATATCTTGCTTCATCTTGCTTGATGACTGAATTTGAACTGAAACATTGAAATATGTCTAGTAAAGCTTCCAGATTAGCAGCATTGTCTGCACTTGATTGCAAATATGCAGTGCTGGCTCATCCCCAAAGCCTGATGTTTTTTGTGATATTTTTTTTCCTGATATTATTTAAATAGTGTAGCAAAATTTAAAAAAGCAAAGCAAGATTACTAAATCTAGAATCCTAACATGCTGCAAGAAGTTTTTTATTTCCATTATTTTACTTCTGTGTATAATATGGGCCTGCTTTACAAAGCCTTTGTCATGCCTGAAACTGGTGGACAAGCCTAAATATGATGTCTATTGGTTGCATGCGCATTTTTATATTTAAAGCCAGGTTTAAAGACTTCTTGTTGGTTAGATGGAGGCCTAAGGATCATACACACCCTGAAAGAATATTTGCTGTATAAATTCTAAAGATCAAATGTCCATGTGTGAGAAGAATATGCTGTGATGTGTCTGCAGTTTGCGTGTGCAGTTTGTGCTGCTGTTCATAAACTCTATTTTATTTAACAAGAACGGAATGAAACACATGTAGAATGCTTTAGTTGTTGATGAATATTTCATTTTGACTTTTAAACCTTCACCTTACAAGCATGATTCCTGAAAGAGGAGAACACTTCACTTTCAATTTACGTGCTGATACAGGGTCGGCTAAGACCTTTCTCTGATATGCTTTAGGGAACTCGGAGCTTGAGTGAATCTCTGACCTGATGCAGCTTTGCTTTGTGGTAACTACTTCTGTTTGAGTCATTACATAAATTGAAGTACCATTATGTTTTATTTAGGATAGTTTTTGGCTTTACTGGACTTTGCTAGAGTAAACAAGATGGGTTGCTAAGGGCCTTTTTTCTCAGAGGTAAATGCTGAATGGGAGTACAGAATAACACAGAATGACAGGTATCCTTTGAAAAACTGCTGTAGGCTGAAATTGCCAATTTGTTGCTTTTTTTCCTCTTAGCTAACCTGCATAGAAGGAAAACGATGGGGCAATATGTACTTGACTTATTTCTAAATGACCGCATGGTGAAATTATCGTCATGCAAAATGGTTGTCTGCAGATGTTTCCCATAATAACAGTGTTTATGGCACCAGGGACAGTCATCCATAATGATTAACACAACTGAGATAGGACAAGTCACTGGCAGTCAGCCACATTGCTCCTAGTCAGCGCTGCTGTGATGCTATTTATGAGGCTGTTTTTCCTCCTTGTGTGTTCCTTTAATCAGAAACAGATCAGCAACTAAGGCCACAACCCTTAACTCCTACTCAGGAGAAGATGAGTTAGCCCAGGCCCTCAGGCATTGTGCTATAACACACAATCTTTCAAAAGTGGCTATTTAAACCAAAACTGTAAATCAAAAAGTATTAGGACAATAAAGGCAACATAAATATTATTACTGATTCAAAAATGTACAGTTTCCTTCTCAGTCCATATATGGAAAGTAAGCTTTAAAGACTTCTGTTTTGAAAAAAAAAATTGAATCACCACAAGCTTGTTCACCAAGCGTTTTTCCTCCTGGCTGATTGACTAAATATGATGGCAAAGGGAAACAGTGTAAACTAAATATCTGTCCACATGATCACATTTTAACTGGAACAGTCAAACATGCCAAGAGTGTGCAAAGCTGTCATCAGAGCAATATGTGATGTTTTCAATATTAAAAACAAAGGAAATCTTTGAATGAGAAACTTTTGACTGGTAGTGTATATCGACCTCTAACATTCACAAAAGGAGCAAGCAGGATGTCCATGTGTTGCTCTACAGAACAGTGGAAATTCTCTTGTTGGAAGTGGTTTTAACTGATAAGGCAATTTAAATGAACAATGGCTAGATTACTATTACATGGCAAAAATACCATTTTGTCACATATGTGTTGCTTTTTGATAGCATAAAACAAAGAATGTTACTTTATCTTGTCATACAGCACGTTAATTCAATTCAATTCAATTCAATTTTATTTATATAGCGCTTTTAACAATGGTCATTGTCACAAAGCTGCTTCACAAATGAGAGAAAATTATGTGTGTGAGTGTGTGTGAGAGAAAAAATAAAAATAATAAAATAAATAAGTAAATCTCTGATGAGCAAGCCAGGGTGACGTTAGGTGGCAACATTCCTTATCTGACCACTGCATTTTTCTTCTCTTGAGAATAATCAATATATCTGGCCACGCTAGAGTAATCTGCAGTTAATCTGGAGAAATCATGATGTCACACATGATTTTTGACATCATGTGAGCTTTTACTGATGTGACCATGGTGAGAGGGGAGCTCTCACTTAGATGTCATAAAGGCTAAGCATGTTTTAAAAACACACTTCTGTGAAGGAGACAAAGTTAACATGAAATTCAAGGATGAGAACTCTCTCAGTATCTGGATGTAAAGTAACTGACAGTTTAAAGTGACTGCTGCATCTGAATTATTCTCCACTGTGGAGACAGGTGCCCAAAGTGTTGAATGGCTCTAAAGGCTCCCTTTTTTCCATTTCAAGTTATTACATAAAATGGAAAGGAATATATTACCTGATGTCCGAGACATTATATTACTATAGTTTTGAGAAAGTTTTGGCCTAAAATCACTGGGAGAGAGGTGAATGCAGGGAGTTGTAAGAAAAAATAGTTACCAAAGAAAATATATTTTTCCAAATAAGACTACTCTTTTGGACAATGTTCAGTACTATTTATGCCTCATATCTATATAAAATATATTTTTTAATTTATCTCTCTTTTAAACTTCTACAGATCATGAGCCAGCCAAGACCTATGAGTTTACTTCAGACTGTCTGCTCCAGATGTGTTTCTACTAGGGATGCACTGTCACGATTCCAGACTGCGACCACTAGGGGTGCTCATAGGACTATGGACTTGCCCTATTAGCCCTCAGGGGTGTTCTTTTCTAGCCGGCTGTGGCTCGTTTGTGGTATCAGCTGACTAGTACTCATTGGGACTTAATGCTCACTCTCATTGGTTCCCTGCCCAATCACAGGGTGTATTTATATTAGTTAGACTTAAGTTACGTTATAGGAATGTACCTTCACCTTGTTACGGTCTGTGTCTTTTTCTTGTGTTCGTTAGTTGTCAGCATCACTGTTTTTGGGCCTCGTACCTGTTTATGTTTTGGTTCTGTTTAGTTGTAAATAAACCACCTTCTTCATGGCAGTCTGCGCTTGTGCTGCCTTTTCATCTTTTCTACCCAGACAAGGCCGATGTGTGACAGAATGCTTCAATCCACAAGGCACAACAGACTTCCACTTGAGCCCCATAAACTCAATTTATATACAGCTCGAGACTCGGTGGGGAGCCGAGCAGAGAGAGTTGGTGGAACCCTCCAGAGTTCTTGGACTACGGCAGCTCCGACGAGGATGATTGGAGTGGTCAAGAGGAGGATCAGCCAGTGATCTTAGACCTGTGGGGTTTCCTTGCAAGCCTTCCCGTCTCCAATGCAGTGAGAAAACCACGGAGGCGGAAGGTGAGCAGAGGGAATTAACACACTCTACTGGAGCTCCTGGAGTACGTGAGTTTTGAGGAGGACGAGCTCATGTACGGGTGGAGTGGGCAACAGGAGGATCCACCAGTGGTATTAGATCCACTGACTTTATTTACAGACGTTTCCGTCTCCAATACAGCAAGAAAATCTCAGAGGTGGAGGGGATACCGCACCAGATCTAAGATGGCGGCTGCCATGACGGCTACTCTTAGATCAGCCCAGTCAGGTCTCCAGCCTTCTACGTGACCCCAGGCAGATTTCCAGCCTTCTACGTGACCCCAGGCAGATTTCCAGCCATCTCCGTGGTCCCAGTCAGATCTCCAGTCGCTTCCTCGGCCGCCCCAGTCTGCGCGATTGCTTCTTAGCCCACCCCAGTCAGCGCGCTTGCCTCTTCAGCCACCCCAGTCAATGCGACCGCCTCATCAGTCACTCAGTCCAGCTCTGGTCAGTTCTGCAGCCTCTCTCAGTCCAGCTCAGGTCTGTCCTACAACCTCTCTCAGTCCAGCTCAGGTCAGTCCTACAGCCTCTCTCCGTCCAGTTCAGGGCAATCCTGCAGCTTCTCTCAGCCCAGTAAAGTTCAGCCCAGCAGCCTGTCTCAGTTCAGCCCAGCTGCTTTCTCAGCCGCCCAGTTCAGCCCAGCAGCCTTCTCAGCTCCCCAGTTTAACCCAACAGCCTTCTCAGCCGCCCAGTTTAGCCCAGTAGCCTTCTCAGCCGCTCAGTTCAGTCCAGATCAGGTCAGTCCAGGTCACATCAATCCAGCCTTACTTAGCCTCATCCAGCCCAGCCTCATCCAGCCCACCTCTGATCAGCCCAGCTGTCTCCTCCGTGGCGTTGGTCAACCGAGCCACTGAACAGGCCCCAGCGCGCAGCCCTCTGCCCATGGCCCCAGTGCGCAGCTCCCCGTCCGTGGCTCCAGTGCGCAGCTCTCTGTCTGTGACTCCAGCGCGCAGCTCTCCTCACCTGGTTCCAGTGCGCAGCTCTCTGCCCGTGGCTCCAGTGCACAGCTCTCCACCAGTGGCTCCAGTGCGCAGCTCTCAGCCCGTGATTTCAGCGCTGGTCTCTTGCACCGGCCGCCCAGACTCCAGCGCTGGTTCCTGCACCGGTCGTCCAGACTCCACCCCCGGTTTCCACACCAGCCTCAGCTTATCCAGCGCTGGTTTCCGCACCGGTCGTCCAGACTCCAGCGCCGGTTTCCTCACCTGTCTCAGCTCCTCCAGCGCTGGTTTCCGCACCGGTCTCAACATATCCAGTGCCGGTTCCTGCACTGGCTGCCTCAGCTCCTGACCCTGTACCGGTTTCCGCACCAGTCGTCCGGACGTTGTTGCCTTTCCATAGCCTTCCCCCCACTGCGGTTGTGTGGGCTGGAAGGTTTGTTTCTGCGCCCTGGAGTGACGTCGTTGGGGGGGGGATCCTGTCACGATTCTGGACTGCGATCACTAGGGGTCCTCATAGGACTATGGACTTGCCCTATCAGCCCTCAGGGCGTGTTCTTCTCTAGCCAGCTGTGGCTCGTTAGTGGTATCGGCTGGCTAGTACTCATTGGGACTTAATGCTCACTCTCATGGTGTGATCATAGGGACTGCTTGCTGTTGTCTTGTCCTGGTAGGCTTGCTAATTTTATTCTGTCTGTTGTTTAAACTGAACTGCTACTGTGAGGTGTTAAGGTAGTTTCATTACAACTAATTAGACAAAGGCTCACCTGGTTTCAGTGAGGCCTTAGGTGTAAATTGGTGGGAGTGGCCTTTTGCTATCCCTAAACTTTAAGAGGACTAACAGTCCTCCTTTTCTTCCTACTTCATTTTACAAATGTGCTTTACTCCCATACCCATTCATATATCTTCTGGGCAACGAAGATACCTTCATCGTCGCAGTAGAAATCTCAGTAACCTCTCCCAGCTTCTTTTCTCTCCACAGCCCTCTACAGCGGTTTATGGTGGTCTGTGGAACTGTCAGTCCTGCGTCAGGAAGGCCGACTTAATCTCCGGACTGGCGTCCCTCCACTCATTTCACTTTCTGGCCCTCACCGAGACCTGGATTTCACCAGAGGACACTGGTACTCCTACAGCCCTCTCCTCTGCCTTCTCCTTCTCCCACACTCCTCGCGCTACAGGCAGAGGAGGAGGTACAGGTTTGCTTCTTTCAAGTACATGGCAATTCAAGCCTCTCAGTCTTCTCAATATTTCATGGTTTGAATTCCACTCTGTTACTGTAACACACCCGACTAAACTCCATATCATTGTACTTTATCGTCCACCTGGTCCTCTAGGTAACTTCATCGATGAACTAGTCATCCTTCTGGGTTCATTCCCAGATGACAACTCGCCCCTCATCCTCCTTGGCGATTTTAATCTCCCAAGCGACAAGCTGCAGACCAGCAGACTCATGATGCTCCTGTTGTCTTTCGGCCTGTCCCTTGGTGAGTCTCCACCGACTCACAAAGCAGGCAACACTCTTGACTTGGTATCCACCAGATCACTTCCCATGTTCAACATACT